>CAOGCB011404504.1:0-13689 GCA_948266635.1 Cnidoscolus chayamansa | reverse complement strand
AGTGGCAGCAGATAGATAGATAGATAGATATAAGTGCCATTTTAAACTCCAAAAGCATATAAATTTCCAATTAATTTAACTATTTTCTTTTGTAGTGGATTTGAACACTAATTAATAAAAAGAAAAATATCACAAGTTGCCCCTACCTTTTGATAATGTGTTTTACTATTTCTAATTCTCAAGTTATATTTTAAGGCAACAGAAAACATGACTTTTTTGAATTGGGATCCAAATAGAATTTGAAATTCTTTTTCCATTAAAATTTGGTAACATTGTCTTTTAATGTTATTTATCTTTCTATATCTATCAAGTAAAAGAACTTTCAGATTATTATGGGTAAATTATACTATTTATATTGTAGTTTTATATGGTTGTATTACAATAAGGAGAAATAAGATCTACTGGGTTGGAGCAAGATAATGAGGTTGACACTGAAGTAAGGGAGAAAGATATGCATATAAATGAATTAAGTAGGGTTACAGATGAGAGTTTGGATGGTTGTAAGGTAGAAGAAGGTGCTATGAATTCAACATTTAAGTCTTATGATGATGGAGATGTTGAGCTTGAAGTCAGTAGTGGCAGATGTAGAAATTTGATGTAGGGACCCAATTTAAATAAATAAATAATAAATAATATACATAAAATATATATATTAAAAAAAAAATTGATGAAAAATTAATAAAGTATTACATTTAGATTATAATAATTCTCGTTTATTTTTCATCAATAAAATCTATTCATAATAACTTTATTATCAATATTTATAAATATATTCCTTTCGATATAAGTCACCAAATAATAATTCAGCAATTCATCTTTCATTATATTACGGAGTCGATTTTTAATGATATTCAATATAGAAAAAACTCTTTTAACTGTGGCAGTAGCAATTGATGGTAATAGTGACAATGTAACTAACAAATACACCAAAGGAAAAACAATGCTTTCTTGTAGTAACCATCATCTTAGTAAGACTTCCAACTCCACACACTTAGAAAAATATAGTTTTTATATGCATATCAAAAACAAAATTCTCAAATTGAAATTCAAGTTCAAGTAGAACAATTGGAGAAAAATCACATGGATAAAATTAAGTGAGGAACAATATGAAAAATCTACATACCTTGAGGTGATTGAAGATGAGGTGGTAGTTCCCATACCTAACAGGGAAATTCTAAATCTAATTTAAATAGATATGAGAATGGGCACACTAATAGGTCTTTAAAATCTTATATTTGTTGTATTACAATAAAGAGAAATAAGATCTACTGGGTTGTAGCAAGATAATGAGGTTGACACTGAAGTAAGGGAGAAAGATATGATTATAAATGAATTAAGTAGGGTTACTGACGAGAGTTTGGATGGTTGTAAGGTAGAAGAAGATGCTATGAATTCAACATTTAAGTCTTATGATGATGGAGATGTTGAGCTTGAAGTCAGAAGTGGCAGATGTAGAAATTTGATTTAGGGACCCAATTTAAATAAATAAATTGCTAGTTATGATGAATTTTGAGATGAGATAGCACTCGAAGATGAGATAACCACCAAACCTTTAAATAATCGAACTTTCACAAATTTTCTCATTAAATACTTAAACTTTAATCATGACATTAATGAACACCTAAAATTAAAAAGAGCTAGGTATTAAACAAAAAAATGTCAGTTAGCAACATGCAATAATGTGGCAAAAAAGTACCAAGTATGATGAATTTTGACATGATATGACACTTAGAGCTAAGATAGCCACATTCATGGTACCCATTTAAGAGTTGAAATCGAATTCCAGAATGCGATTTTAAGAAATTCCGCCTACATCGTCATTTAATATTTTATTGGCCCACTGTGGCCAAACCACTTAGACACTAGGTTAAATGAGAATAAAATCTATATCATGCTTCATAGTTGAAAAAACGAGCACCATGAAAAAATATGCCATAAATGTGGTTCCAGAATGCGATTTCAGCTCTTAAATGGGTTCCATGAATGTGGCTACCTCAGTTTCGAGTGCACATCATCTCACAATTCATCATACTTGGCAATTTTTTACCACATTATTGTGTGTTGTTGACTAACATTTTTTTAATAGCTAGTTTTTATTTTTTAAGTTTAGGTGTTTATTAGGTCACTTTTAAAGTTTAGGTATTTAATGGATAAAACTGTGAAAATTCAGATGTTTAAAGGTTCGATCAAAGTAGTTGTTGCATATCCACGCAAACATATTTTTTACAACTACTTACTTAGTCACACATGTATATCATATATTGCTGACTGGATATTTCTATGTTTAATAGCTAATTTTTTTTTAAGTTTATATATTTATTAGGTCACGATTAAAGTTTAGGTATTTAATGTACAAAATTGTGAAATTTTGAGATGTTTAAAGATGTATTTGGCCAATAAAGATTCCCAACCATCATCCCTCATCATTTGTAAACAATATTTAGAACTTTAACAAAATGTATAACATTTATAATATCTTGATCCCTTCTTTATAAACTTTGTGATAAGTCATGTATGATTCTCAAAATCTTTTTCATAAGAAGCAACACAATGACAAATTCTAATCAACTCATAATATCTAAGAAATCACTCCAATATACTCAAGAACATCAATGACAAAAGGAAACAAATACATTAAATTAATTAGCATACCATAATGCAGGGGCAGACCCAGGGGGGGGCCTGCCTGGGCACGTGCCCCCCCTAGGCCCTTACCACCCAAAAAAACTTCATTAGTAATTTTAAGTTTTTTTTTTTTTTAATTTTTTTTTCTTTTTTAATTCAATATTAAAACTTTGCTTTTGATTTTTAAAATTTTTAAACTAAAATGGCGTCGTTTTGGTTTTTAAAATTTTTTAAACCAAAACGACGTCGTTTTAGGATTTATTTTTTAATTTTTTAAACCAAAACGGCGTCGTTTTGATCTTTAAAATTTTTTAAGACACAAATGACGTCATTTTAGTCTTTATTTTTTAATTTTTTTAAAATCAAAACAATGTCGTGTTGAGTTTTATTTTTTTAAACCAAAACGACGTCGTTTTAGTGTTTAAAATTTTTAAATCAAAACGACGTTGGTTTATTAAAAAAAAAAACAGAGAATGTGTAAAGCCGCAAACACATCAAATAAATTAGAGAATATTTTTTACAATATAATGGTGCCCCACCAAAATTACGGTGATGCGTACGCCACTGTCCATATGTATATAGTAGTACATAACTATGATAGTGTAAGGCATTTATATGAGAGTTCCTAGTCTACATCACTATTAAGCTAACATGCATCATAACAATAGTGACCATACAAATCCTATACCAAATCATAACTTGTTAAGTTCAACATCTTAACAGTTTCTATTACATTTCATAAACTAAGGGCAGCAACATTCTAACAACAACTTTGTCCAGGTCCATCTTTCAAAGCCATTATGGTTCACTTGTGAAAAATGGATAAAGGGAGAGGGGATGGAAAGAGGACACAAAAGGATTGTGAGCTATTTTGAAATAGCTTCATGAATAGACACAAGAAAAAAAACCATTCATACATGAAACATATATTTCATGCTAGTGAAATGCAACATCTTCAAAAATTCATATACATTCACATAGGGCGATTCTATCTCCATAGACTTTATTGCTTCGTTACCGAGGTAACTCTTCAGGACTTCATTCACGTTAAACCCTCGCAGTCGAAGCATACCCTCAGGTCATGATCTGGCCAGACAAAGCATACCCTCAGACTTTCGTTGCCATTAAGAATAATGTCAAAAAACTCATTTCGACAATTTTGGTCTTACCATATACTGGTGCTAAGTAGCTCTTTTCGGTCAATTTGGTTGTTTCATACCTTTCCATAACATTTATGTCAATTCGCCATTCATTACAATGAAGTTTATGGTTCATCAAAAGTCACTAAGTCATCAAATCACATATACTTATGCAATGCAATATATATCATGGAGCTAATGCAAGCAGCCTAGTATTATGATGCATGCATATGCCATAAATACATTATGTGTTATACAATTTAAAAACATTTAGCATCTACTAACCTGAATAATTGCGTCTTTACAATTCAGTCCAAATACTACTGCCTTTGGTTCCCAGAGTCTGGTCCTACATTGATAGTCTTAGGATTAGAGACAAGTCATATACACCCTTTATATACTGTAAGACATATCTCCATACTTTTCCATACATCATTTCTTTCATTTATTATTATTTTTAAGTTATTGTACAGTTTGGTACTACGGTATCCTTTATTCTCTTACGATTTCTGAACTATTTCTCTTCTTAGCCAAATGATGTCTTAACTGCATTCCTCAATACCGAATTGTAAGTCGTACCGAATGATACTCTAAGTATCCTTAGGTACTATCTTATCTTAACTCATTGAGTGATGTCTTAGGTATATCCCTCAACTATCGAGTCATGTCGTTGACCAAGTCAACCAATGCCTCGACTTCATTATTTACTTTTATTCTTTTTTTAGTCATAAAATTTCTCGGTATTACTCTTCGGTCATCTTTATGACTCGGTTCAGAAGCTTAGTTCACGATAACCGGATTATCTTTATGGTGCTGGTGACCAGAAATTGAATTTTTTCCAAAATGTCAAAACCAGTTTCCTATGTTTCCAGTCCATCCAGACTCGTAAATCTCAATTTTTTTCACCTGGAAACAAATCCTTTAACCTCTAACATCATCATCTAGCCTCAATATCAATATTTTAACACTTGTATTGCTTTAAACATCAACATTGATCATGCATTTGTTCATCATCAGTTCATGTTTTGCATTCTAAATCTAAACTCACAACTACTGCCAACTTAATATGCAATCCCACTTTTGATGTTTCCTAACATCAACATATCATTTCACTCTATTTCATTCATTAACAACCATGCATTACACATTTTATCCAAGAATCGAGCTCCAATCTAAAACTTGCAACATTTCATCAATCCTCACCAATTCTGCATGCATGTCCTATTTTACACCTATTTAACCCAAAACAAGTTAGATGAAGGGTAATTAGCCTGATTTTTTTAAGTGATCAGTGAGGGAGAGATGAATTTCTTCAAGTCTTGTCAATGTCCTTGCTTCGAGCGGTTAGAGCTTCAATCCACCACTCATTTTGCAAGCCCTTTTGCTTTCTCACTTGGATTCACTCTTTCCTTTCATTCTTAAACTCAATTTAGCTAACTTTTTGGCTCTTTTAGATGATCTGGGCACAATATCATTTCAACTGGGAGATGGTTTCTGCGTGAAACCTCTTGCAGCTGTGGCCATTTCCTTTTTATAGTGAAATGGTTCGGCATTGGATTCGGCTCCAAACCTGCATATGACCCCATTTTCAATTTTTGCCCTTCCATGTCTTCCTTTTCCATTTCTATTCTTTTTAACATTTTATATTTACATTTTAGTCCTTATTCTATTTCTTAATTATATTTTAATCCTTAATCACTTTTTCAACCTAATTTGCTGAATATTACTAGAATATTCCATTTCGAAAATTTTAATTCTGATAAGAGAGAAGCATCAAGTATTACAAAAATAATGTCCATAGTAAGCACTAGAATTCTACTTCAAATAAAACTTTTAAACCATTAAATTCACCTCTCATATTACTAGCTTCATCATATCTATGCCCTCTCAAACTAGATATATTTAAGCTATGGATAGAGAATACAAATTCTATAGCTTTCTAAAATGATGTTGCAGTTTATCATGAACAAGCACAATACTAAGAAGTCTTTCAATGACACATCCAATTTATAAACGTAACGAATTATAACTCACATTTGCTCTTTAACTAATACATTACGACAATCATCAACTAAAATAGAGAATAAATCATCCCTTAGATCTCTAATTACAACATTTGTTGTCCCAACTGCACATGCATTAATGATATCATTTTGAATATGAGGATCTACGAGTTTGAGATTATCAAGAGCATTCAACACCACATTATTAATTTTTGCACTACATGAAGCTAAAATTTTCAATAATTAAATAAAATTTCCTTGATTTAAAGAAATTTCATACTCACAATGTCGCCGAAAAGCCTATCCTCGCATTAAGAGATAACTAAGACATATAATTAATGTATTTAACCTACAATGATATTTAATCTTTGACTTTTTTATTGTCTTGAAATAGATTGTTCAATGTGTTGAGTTTGGTTCATTAAATCTTTACAAGTTAAAAGACATCTATTATGATTACTATTATAGTCTTCTACATGTTCTCTCAATCTTTCTTTTTTTTTTTTTAACCATTTAGTAAAACCATAAGTTACAAAAGCACAATGACCTCTTTCACTACGCTCTTATACAAAAAGATAACAACATAAACAATATGCATCAACTTTTGGTTATGCTATATTCCAACCAATTGTCAAATACATCAAACCAAGATGCAATAAATCTCTTTTTTTGTATTCCATCTAATCTTTAAGCAAATTTATGGTTGCATGGTTGCCATGGACTTTTTAGTAAGTACATTCGATACACCTAATTTTTAATATTAGGTGGGTATCTCATTATATTAGGTCATAGTCCGATCAAAATGAAAAATTGAATATTTTTAATATCAACTTCAAAATCATAAATATTTGCTCGCTTAGGTGGTTTCTTTTCAACTTGTTGATTCACTGATAAAATGATTCTACATTTGTTTATATTCACTTAAAGAACCGTTTCATAACTATAAAGATAGAAAATTAAAAAAAAAATAGTATCATATAATTTCGTTTATTTAATTCAAAATACAAATTTAGCATCACATAATTCAACCAAAAAAATAATAATATTTTTACAATAATGTAATTTTTTATTATTTATGATTAAAAAATATTTTTTAAAAAATTTAAATGTTCTAACATATAGCCCATAAAATTATATTTTATCTATATTTATTTTTTCTAAATTAAAATAATATAGCTTTTGCAAGTGACTTTCACCTAAATTTTACTTTGAACAAGTGGTAATTTAATTCACTTAAGATAAAAAAAAAAAAAGAATGAATTTTCACATTTTTTTTCTTATTTTTTCTAATAAAATCTATTAAACAAAAAAATAAAATGCTAATATATATATATATGAGTTCTTTTATAAATTAAAATTTTATTTTTTTAAGTTAAATAATCCATTAAACCTATTAAAATAATCTAATCTTAAATTCAATTAATTTAACATAATCCATAAAACTAAAATATATTTTTCCTAAAGTTAAATAATTCATGAAATTCATTAAAACAATCTAACCATAAATTCAAGTAATCTAACATAATCCATAAACTAAAAATTCATTTTTTTCTAAAGTTAAATAATATATGAAACCCATTTGAATATTCTAATCCTAAATTCAAGTAATCTAACAAAATTCATGAAATTAAAATTTATTTTTCTCAAGTTAAATAATCTATGAATCCCATTAAAATATTCTTATCAAAGTTTTAAGTAATATTACAATATCAATCACATAAATATATTAGCAACTACCTAACAAATGAAAATAAATTATCATCCTAACAATATAAATAATATTAAAAAATAAAATAAATATTGTATAATAAAATATAAAAATAAAGCAAATAATATGTAATAATATACTTTTATAAATATTAGTTTTTTTTATTAACGTTCGCATGTTGTTATCAATATTTCTTTATCATAAACTTTTATTTATTTTAATTTATAATATTTATATAAACTTTAATAATTAATTAAATATACATTAAAAATAAAAAATAAAAAACAATTTAAATGATTCATAGTTTTCAATTAGAGAATTATAGCAACTTCACCAATTTCAAAGTACAAGTTTCAATAATTAAATTACAAAATTAGTTATTATTTTTAAAGTAATAATATAATATAATATATTTAAAATTATCACATCAATCAAATTATCACATATTTATTAAATGATACTTAATTACTTTATATTTATAATATATTAATTAGTTGTTAACTTAAAATAAAATTTTATTATATTTATATTATTAATTTAAATAGTATATCTATAATATAATTTTAAATCGTTGATATTTATTAAATAATACTTAATAACTTTATATTTATAATAATTGATTATTAAATTAAAACAAAGTTTTATTATATTTATATTATTAATTTAAATAATATATCTATAATAAAATTTTAATTTGTTGATATAAAATTGATAAAATTTATATAAATTATTAATACAAACTCTTTATTTTATTTTATTTATTTCATATTATTTTAATGATAATGAAATAAAATTGATAGAATTTGTAAAAATTGTTAATAAATTTTTTTTACTTTATATTATTTATCTCATATTATTTTAATAATAATTAAATAAAATTAATAAAATTCGCATAGATTATTAAACCCAAATTCTTTATTTTATATTATTTATTTCATATTATTTTGATGATAATTAGATAAAATTGATAGAATTTACATAAATTATTAACACAAACTATTTATTTTATTTTATTTATATGATATTATTTTCATGATAATTTAATAAAATTTATAGAATTTGTAAAATTGTTACCAACAACTTTTTATTTTATATTATTTATGTCATGTTATTTTAATATTAATTGAAATTTAAATATCAAAAAATTTTTTATTTTATATTGTTTATCTCATATTTTATTGATAATAAGGTAAAATTGATAGAATTTATATAAATTATTAGCACAAACTCTTTATTTTATATTATTTATATTATATTATTTTAATAATAATTAGATAAATTAATAAAATTCGTGAAAATTATTAATACAAACTCTTTAATTTATTTTGATATTATTTTAATAATAAATAAGAATTTGCAGACATTCTTATATTTGTGATTATTATAATATTTAGTAATTATATATTTCTTTTATTTATAATTATTTTAATTTATGTCATCTTATAATATTTATATAAATTTTAATATTTAATGTATTTTTATTAATAATTTAGTATTTAATTGAATATAAAATAAAAAATATAAAATAATTATTTAACTTAATAATTTATTATGTAATCTTATTTGTTAAATGATCCATACAGCCAACTCCAAACTTATTTAGGACTAAGGCTTGTTGTTGTTGTATTTATGATTCTTCAATAAAAATTTATATAAATTTTATAAAATTATATAAAGAAATCTAAAATAATAAAATATCAATATAAACTATAATTAAACATATTTTAGATATAATAAATTGATGTAGTAGAATAAATATATAATACTTATAAAAATAATAAATTTTGAATATAAATAAACTAATACAATAGAATAAAAAATGAATACAATAAATTGTTATAATATTTTTATATATAAAATCGATCTAGTAGATTTTCTTATTTTCGAAAATGATTTAGTATGATCTGCAATGGTCAATAATAATTTATAATTCGAGTATGATTAGCAATAATATGCAACTCGAGTATGATATACAATAATCTTCAATTCTAGTATGATTTGAAGTAATTTGCAAAATAAAAAATAAATACATGTTAGTTTGTTTTGATAGTGAAAAAATAAAAATAATGAATACATTTGAATTTTTATATAGTGCATATTATATATTGATAATATTATAGTGTTTGAATTATTTATTAAAAATTTAAAATTATGTTAATAATAAAAAATATAAATAGAAAAATGGGAGCGTTAGGGAATAGGGAAAGAGACAAATTGAGAGAAAATGAGGAGTTTTAAGGTATACATATAAACACATAGTTTGAATCAATTTTTTGCTTTTTACAATCAAAGCATAAACGACAAGACACGTTAATAAAATCATCTATCTTCTTTATCTACACCTAACAATATTCATTTTAATGTCACACTTATCAATTTTCTTTAGAAGGCCTCAGAATATTTGACTTACCCGATGTGAGAAAAAGATGATCATATCATTAAAAGAATCCATAATAATTACAGCTCTACATAAAAATTATGCAAATCTTTTAAACAAATTGAACACTAATCCTAACCTAAATAAAATAAAAGTGTTGCTCTTAGTTACTCAATCATGATAATTTTTATGTCCATAAAAACGTCTTCCTGAATACATCTCGACATGAGGTATGCAAAGCAGCTAAAATATTGCAGTTGCATGTCGGGTGGAGAGCTTCAATTACTAGCTATGAAGTAGAATGATGGCTAATTTTGCTATGCTATACTATTGCCAGGGATGGACGCAGGGGGGTCAGCCCTGACACGTGCTCTCCCGATGACTGGAAAAAGCTTGGAGTAGTGCTTATCAGAGGCGGACGCAGGGGGGCCAGCCTTGGTATGTGCCCCCCGGCGATCGGAAAAAGTTGGAGTAGTGGTGCCCTGTAATTACAATGCAATAGTGCCCCACCAGAGCTACGATCCTGCGTCTGCCACTGAGTCTATTGGTAACTAGAGGTTGCGTCATGGATAAATTCTGGCAGTAAAGATTTATTATGAGTATCTTTTTTTATTATTGGAAACTCTTATGTAAATAGGAAACATAATTAGAGTTGTAAAAGGAAAGTATTTCCAGGTATAGACTTCCATGTAAAGTGTAACTCATATATTGTATATAAGCAGATGCAATCGATCAATAAACATAGCTTTTCTCAATTACTTTATTCCCATATTTCACATTTATAACAAATTGAAATTAAGAGATTAACATAAAACTACAATATAACTTGGGGTTTAAATCTCCGTTTCACTAGCAATAGGATTTTCAGTGCTCTAAGTCATTTTCATATGTCTTTAAGATTAAGAAAATATCTTTGCATAGAGTTTGGAGTATGATAATGCATTTGGGTGAATGTAAAAAAAATAAAATTGAAAAGGGTCTACCTATTATCATATTTCGAATGCTTTTTCATGAACTTTGACTACTCATCTATAATTAAACAATACATTTTATATGATAATTGAAAGCTAGCTTTCTATAATTTATAATGGTATGAATATCATATATTAAAAAAAATCATGTTTTCAAATATTAAAAAATGTAGAAAACTAATTTAGATACTATTTTAATCATTTAAGCACTTTAAAATTCATATAAAATAATCATATAAAGATTAAAGATAACAAGAAACTTAGCTTTGACACCAACGTTGAAAATATTAATCTTTGCCGTTACAAAATCACCCATCACATTTTAAAATTGATTTGATTATTGCGAGTCTAAAGGTGTTTTATCAGCTATTTAATCGGTTTTTGAAAGAAAATTTGAAAAAGAGGAAAATATATGAACATATAAACCTTTTAAATTTTAAATAAATTTCAAATAAATCAATAGAAATTTTAAAATATATTGAATAAACTTTTACTTCTAAGTTTATATTTATCAATTTCAATTTATATTTTATTCACTTATTTTATATTTATATTTATATTAAAAAATAATATATATAATTATGAAAAGTGTATATTTATACAAATTATTTTATATATTATTAAATAGAAAAATAAAGAAAGATTTATATGATATAATTGTAAAGTTGATGGGAGTATATTTATCTAAATTCATGGACAATGAATAAAATTTAGTTAAACTAAATTAAAGTGCATGGAATTTTTATTATACAAATTAAAATCGAACAACGTTACTAATACAACACCTTGTATCAAAAGGTGATATACCCTCACCTTAGGGGCCCCCACACCCCGGCCCGACAGGATTGTAGAGGGGTAAATCATGGTGACCCAGCAATAGTCAAGTGGGAGGCCTATAACTCGGTGCCCATATGAGTGAAACTCTCACACTGCGGTTACCGAGACTCGAACTTTGGACCTTGTACTAATTCTGCCACTTACTTACCACTGAGCTAAGCCCGTGCGAGCTTACTAATACAACACCTAAATTTAGGGATTGTGGGTGAAAATAACCCTACATATATTCAACAAAATCTTTACTAAGTAATTTGTTTTTTTATCTTTTATTTTATTTTTGTAGTTTTCCATCGTAGCAAGGTTCTTCGAGTTTATTTCTAAAAAATAATTTTAATAAATTTTTTATATAATTATGTATAATTTTTAAATTTAAAATAAAAAAAATTAAATTCTTTCATTGTTTATGTTTTTTGGAATAATAATTATATAATATCTATATCATTTCTAGGCATACACTCTATTCCCTTGTATTACGTAGCTTAATCAAAAGAAATAAAAGAAAACAAAAATTAAAGAAGGAATGTTATAGTAGAGTTTTGGTGATTTTGAGTAAAAGGGAAATGTTTTTAAAGGGTATTTTATTTTTTGTTTCACAAAATTTTGATGTCAAAATTAGGGGTGTGCACTCTTCAGTTATAATTGAAGAATTGAACCGCACTATTTCAGTTAAATCGGTTCAGTTTTTCAATTAAATTAGTTTGGTTTGGTTATACTTTTAAAGTAATTTTAGTTTTCAGTTCGGTTCGGTTTATTTGTATTAATTAATCGAATAACCGAATTTTATAAACATAATTCATTTAAATTCTTAGACCCAACTCGTGTCTAAATCATATTTAAACATAAACTCGAAATCAAATCTAAAATCATGTATGATATCTTATTCTCTTCTCTCTCCTGCCTCCTACTCGTTGCTCCTGCCTAGTGTCTCTTGTTCGCTTTTTGATCCCTCACTCTTACTCACTTGACGACAGCGACAGTGCTCGACGAGTCCCCCTCAATTAATGTTCAGTTTTCATGAAAATTTCGATTTAGTTCGATTGAGAGAAAATGTGATTTAATTCTTCGATTAGTTAAATTTGATTTGATTCAGAATCGAACCGACTGAATGCATACTTCTAACCAAAATATCTTTTCCAACATGCTTTTTGGGAGAATTTCCCAAAAGGTCGCTCATTTTGTAATTGCTCCAAGCCAAGCACACTTAATTATGGAGTTCTTACGGAAAGGCTCCCGAAAAGAAAGGTGCACCTTATTGATATAGCTAGTACCTATATAATCTCTTAAGTTATTCTCAATTGTACAGTCTCATACCTACACAATCTCGAAATCACTCAATTGTGCAGCCCCATCCCTACACAGTCTCAGGATCCCTCTTTTTCGGGTGTGGAATCGGTTCATTCATGTATCCCTCTACCGAGAAGTCTGCCAGAAACCGCTCCTTATCCGTGCTTTCTCTAGCACAGGCGATCACTTCTCGCCCTCTTTGATCCCAGGTATTACATGCCCACCAGCTTCCGCTTGGTTCATCCTCGAACCACACTGTACTAGGATAAGAACTGGCTCTGATACCAACTTGTAACACCCGAAATTTGACGATTGCCGCTACAAACCAACATATATCAATTCCAACATGCTTTGTCCTCACTCACATGCTTTCTGGGAGAACTTTCCAGAAGGTCAACCATCTTGTAATTGCTCCAATCCAAACACGCTTAACTATGGAGTTCTTATGGAAATGCTACAGAAAATGAAGGTGCACCTTGTTGATATAGCTAGTACCTATCAAATCTCTTAAGTTATTCTCAATTGTATAGTCTCATACCTGCACAATCTCGAAATCACTCAACTATCTACCCTGATCCCTACACAGTCTCAAGATCCCTCTTTTTCGGGCATGGGATCGGTTCATTCATGTATCCCTCTACCGAGAAGTCTGCCAGAAACCGCTCCTTATCCGTGCTTTCTCTAGCACAGGCGATCACTTCTCGCCCTCTTTGATCCCAGGTATTACATGCCCACCAGCTTCCGC
>CAOGCB011402437.1:0-14966 GCA_948266635.1 Cnidoscolus chayamansa | reverse complement strand
CACTTGAAAACCTTACCATAATTGATGGTTTACAAGCTTGGGTGAAGGTTGCCTATGGTGAATACGCAAGATTTTTAGATGGCCAAGTTGGAGAGATGAAGAAGCAGCTGGTTTTCTATTCCTTTATCCTTATTTCCACTCTCTTTTTGATGTTGAAGAATATATATAGGGTTTGAATGATTTTGGACAGTATCATGGATGTCTAGGATTAGTTTTGCCTTTTAAAATTTTGATAATTCTACATTACTATATTTAACTCTTTCTATTTCTACGTTGCACTATCACCTAACCTTTTTGTAAATTGAGATACTAATATTTATTTCTCTATTGTTTAATTCATTTTCATGAGTATTTCAAGTCATTTTAGGAAAATTACAGTTCAACTCCCGTGTATGGAAGCATACTTACCACATAGTCTGTTTTGCCCTTTTTACATTTTATCAAGTAAATTTAATTTATTATTTTTGACAACTTTATGTACCTCATTTCAAAATTTTATTTCAAGTCATTAAACAGGTTTTAAAGTGTTCTTTCCATTTATGAAATAAAACTTTTAGTGCTAAGCACCTTAGAGTTAAGCTAGTACGTCAGTGCAAGCTAGTACGTCAGTGCAAGCTAGTACTTCCCTTAATGCTACTTGTCTATGCTTAGCTCTAACCCTAAACATGATTGTAATAACATTTCTAATCTTAGAAGGTTACAAGAATGTCACTAGGATGTCTTTGTAGTGTAAGAATCCAAATTTTGAACTGCTACCGACGTTAGAATCCCGACCACTCGAAGGTGACCAGAATTCTAATAAGCCTAACATTTTGTGTACATTACATTTAATTTGCATTTCATTTCATATTCATTAACATATTGATCTCATACATTAAAATATATTAACACACATAAACATATGAGGAATAATTAAATTCCCAATCACAAACATCATACATAATTTGTACATAAAATTATAAAATAACATAAATGCCTTAATCTTAAACATTTCTTGAACATTACTGTAATACTCGACACATTTCTGAAATCAGGTTCTAAATTTTTTACCAGAATATTCATGGAATATTTGGATATCGGGCCATAATTTATGACTAGGGATTAAAATGCTAAGTTATAAAAGTTTAAGAATTAAAATGTAAATTCCTAAGACTTAATTGGAAAGAAGGAAAAGTTGAGGGATTAAAGTGAAATTTGGCTAGAGCTAACCTAAAAGGTCAGGTTTGGCCACCGAACTCAAAGGTTTGGATGTCGAACCCATATTTGCCATCTCTACTATAAATAGTGGAGGCAACTGGCCAAAGAAGAACTTTTGGCCAATTTCACTCCACTCTTTTCTCTCAATCTGACAGACTCTAAGTCCAAAAAACCTAATTGAATTAAAACAAGAAAATCAAGTAGAATAAGTTGAAATGAAATAAATTGAAGGAAAGCTAAAAGGGAGAAAAGGAAGAACTTGAAGAAAGTAGGTTGAATATGAAACTTCTAGCCAATTCAAGCAATCAAATTAGGTTAGTTGAGTATAAAAATAATGATTATAGGATGGAATTGATGCAGGCAAAAGGAATTAGAAAAATTTAGGTTAAATGACGAATTTTGAGGAAAATGATTAAATGGCCAATTGATGAACAAAAGAAAGAAATGTGAGCATGTAAATGATGTTAGAAACATGTTAGTAAGTAAAAGACAATTATGCATATAAAAGAAATGAAGAAATAAAGATGTTTGAGTTTATGGAAAAATTAATAAAAATGCAAGGAAAATGTTGAATTATGTATCAATGTGGTTTAAATGTGTTGATAAAGGTTAAATGAAGTTGATGGAATGTTGTAGAAGAAAAATTGAGTTGAATTTGTAGGTTTTTGGACATGAAAATCATGCAAGAACAAAGGTTTTGGTCACTGCCAAAACCCAGGTTCAACGGCCTAAAGTGGAGTTTAGGCTGCCGAAAGTGAAAATTACTCATAGGGAAGGAATGAAGTCCAGCTTCGACTGCCAAAGTTAGGACTTTCGACCATCGAAACTGGTGGCACAGAAGGTTTGTGGCAGCCGAACCTGCTGTTGAACTAGCTGTGTAAAAAGGACCTTCAATCGCTGAACCTACCACTAAAAGACCTTTACCTAGCAATTTTGATCTAAATTGCTAGGGAATGTTTATGTTATGTGTTTATGTGATGCTTTAAGTATGTTTTTAAGTTAATGTTGAGTCTCTAATATGAAGTCTAGAATACAGGATCAGACCCCGAAAATCAAGAACAACAATGATGAATCGAGGATTCATCGATTCCGCTTAAGTTTCTAGGTGAGTAGATATAAACTAAAATATTTTTATGATACAAAAATGTATATATTATGGCATGCTCATGCATCATGACTATTACAGATTATTTTGCATTAGATCACGAGATATGTTGTATTGCATTGATTACATTTTTATGTGAAAAGTAGTATTAGATGACCCATGATCTCATATATTATGTTTTATGATGACTATGGATGATATCCCTAGGAATGTCCCTCAGATAAGTTATGTTGTCCATTTTGGCATGTCCTTTGGATTAAACCACATATTGTCTCGTGGAAGAAACACCAGAGAGAGATTGGGATATTCCGGGGGATATCTATGTTTGCTTACGATATGGTAAGTCACAGATGGCTGAAAGGAACTTCTGGGAGCATACTTACATTTTTAGTAGTTGCCAAGAAGATGACTTGCCAACTAGATCTACTGAGGGATCTTGGTGACAATATTACCTAAGGTGAAATGTTCGACGATGTTGAATATTCACGAGCACGAAAGTTATGTTTTACGTATGTGTTTTCTATATCTGATCACAAAGCTATTTTAAAATAGATTACTCGTTTTATGTCCTCCCATCCCATCCCTGATTCCCAATCCCATTTTTCACAGTATGTAGGACGTACCGTAAAACACCAGATAACTTGAATGTGATAGTATGATGTAGTTTATGTATGTTCTGCCCCTATGATATGTAAATGTTAAAGAATATGTTTTTATGATCTCATGTATTTTAAATGTTTATGTTGAGATTTTTGTTACTTATGTTTATGTTCTCTATAGTGATGTGTATGGGTATAATGTAAGACACTTGTACTAAGAATTTAATTATTCCTTAAGTTTCATATTGTTCCAAAAGTCTTTTATATGCATGAGATTATGTGTTAATAATGATGTTTATAGAATATTAACATTAATGTTTACATAATATTTAAGACTTGTTAGGATTTCGGTCACTTTCGATGGTCGGGATTCTAACACCGGTAGCAGTCGGCACATTGGGCTGTTATAAACTTAGTATCAAAGCATGTGGTTCAAAAGATCGGACCTAGTCATTCAATTTTAAATGTTTATAGAATGTCATGGAGTAAATGTCATTGGGTGTACACGTCCATTAGGGAGTCAATGTGTAGTATCATGGCAATGATAATGAATATGCTATGTATATGATAACGTGTACTTTATGCATATGAATGATGGACTACCTAAAATTGGATGCTCCCAATTACAGAGAGGGAGACGATCCATTTGAGTATAGCAAGGCAATCAAGATAATTACAGATGAATTGGGGGTAGATGACAGTAGAGCGACACATATGGCTGCATTCACACTTCGATGCAAAAAGGCAAAGGAATGGTACAAAATCTACATAGAGCCCAGGGTAGAACAAATGACTTTGGAACAGTTTTTTGCTGAATTTACAGAGTGGGCATTCCTAGACAATTCAAGAGAATTGAAGATGCTGAAGTTTGAGCAATTTTGGCAAACTGATGAAATTATCATAGATGAGTATATAGATCAATTTACCGATCTACTGCAGTATGTTGGTCAGGCATACGAGATAAAAAGAAAGAAAGCCAGAAGGTATGTCATGGGACTTCATAGCAGGTACTCATCATTGATCATAGCAGTAGAGATAGAAAGTTTCCATGCCATAGTTGATGCTACCAGGAAGATGGAGGCAAGTGCGATTATCTAGGGAGTAGTATCACCTCGATCAACATCCCAGGGAACATTAGCAGTTCCTAGGGCTACAGATGTAAGGAGGCTCAGTCTCACCTCTCTTGCAACTGCAACCCTAGGAGAACAGAGAGAAGAAAAGTTCTAAGAAGAAGAATAATAAGTTCTAGAGTAAGGTCAAGTCAGGGCTCAGAATGGGAAAGGGGTCGAGTTCAGGGTCGAGCCGATCCGCTTGTGCTAGATGCAGGAAGTCGCATAAGGGTCCGTACAGGTTTGCGACTACAACATAGTACATATATGGCCAAAAGGCTCATTTTTCCATAGAATGTCCTAACATGATAGAACAAGAACATACACTGCAGACGGGTACGAGTAGTGTAGCTCCACCGACTGCTAGGCTGAGTTCTACATTAGCTCCATAAGGTCGAAGTCACGGGAGAGATCAAGGAGCAAGATCTTCAGGGGCTCAATTAGGAGGGCCTATGGCACCAAGTAGGATATTCGCCATGACACAGCAGGAGGCTAACACCTCAAACACAGTGATATCATGTACACTTCTGATAAGTTGCACTCATATTCATGTTTTGCTAGATCCGGGTAGCTCTCACTCATTTATCTCACTATGGGCAGTGAGCAGTATCAGGATTGTGGATACGGTAATTTGTTCGACATCCTAACAGAATCAAGGATGAGCACCGAGCCTAAAAGAACCTCAATAGGAAATCTGGACCTGGGTCAGGGGAAAGGGTGAAAGTGCTTCCCAGAAAGCCCTGAGGGTAAAATCGTCAGCTGGCATCAAGCCTCAACCTACAGCGAGATATCATATCTCGCCCATCCCGAACTGAGACATGTGACTTGGTGCCTCCCTTACCATAATATCAAGGGACAGACCCCTTGGACATCGCTAATTAGGCCATTCCATTCTCATGATGGCTGACGATGCCTAGCCGCCACTGACAGGAATCTACCTTTAATCTCGACTCTTCACATCTCATCAAGATTATATCAACAATGTAGAGGGATGTTGGCGTGGCTCGTGTCGTGTGCCAGTTCAGAGCTTTCATGCCCACATAAGAAAGTCCATATCCATTTTCGTGATGAGAACTGTGGATTCAACCCCTTTTTAATCACGATCATTGGATCGAGACAATCACTTCCCAATAAGCAAAACCCCGTTTAGGCTATAGTTTTTTCTACCTCGAACGGCCTATTAAATGCAGCCGAGCCGATTGCAACCTTTAATATCTTTAAACTTGGGCCATTAGGTGGCTTCTTTAAAAGGGAACTGTCCATATGAGGGGAAAAGGAACCCTATAAATACCCCCACTCCACACCATTGCAACTGGTTGAAAAAAAAGGTTGAAAAAAAGAGATCGAAAACGGGAAGGATGAAAAAAGGAGACAAAAGTAGGAACCCAGAAGAGAAACAAGGACAAAAGGGGAAGAAAGGTGTTCTTCTTACCAGAAGGTGAAGAACTGTCAACCAAGATCCTAGGAATATCCAACTATTTGAAGACTCTTATCTAGGAAGAAGGGCTCACCTCACCAATTTTCTTGGAAGCTTCATAGTTCAAGAGACTCCTATCTAGACAAAAGATTCCTCTTCTCTCAAAACCTCTGGATGAGTTCTAGCACCATGCATACACATCATAATGGCATCCATGTTTTCCCTAAAGAATGACTTGGTTTTACTAAGATTTCAAAGGCTTTTAAAATGTAAATGGCATAAAGCCTCACATCCCATCGAGAATGAAACTGTTCATTGTTGAACCGATTCCATCTTCATAAGTGGGGACATTAAAAGATCCCATGAATGAATCAAGGATGATCGACACAATGACCTAAGAACTATCACTATTGGTGTGATCAAAAGAAGCATGACTGAAAAGATACCTACCCTTCGGGGACGAGATGGGGTGCCTAACACCTTCCCCATGTGTAGAAAGAACTCCGGACCCAAAATCTCTACTGTATTCACTAGTGTTTTATCTAAGGGCGAACAACGATTTTCTCTAATTTCCTACAAAACCAGGGTGGTGACTCTTACCCCCCCTCCCATCCTACTGTTGGATGACATCATAGAGGCAGACAGATCCCTCGTGACAACTTGGCGACTCCAGTGGGGATACTATGGTCAACACAAGCTTCATCTCCGGAATGAGGTAGGTTGGCCCAAAGTTTCTAAGGTGAAAATGCAGTCATGCTCAATGATCACTCCAACATACAACAGTCTTTAGGTCTAAGATCGAAGTTTTGAAAGTTTCTCCCTCTCCTTTCTCTATCTCGCCCTGTTCTCCATATGCATCATCATAAATTTATCTTATTTATTTTATTTATTTCTAGCTCTGAATGGTTCCAGTTAAAAGGGGGGCTCTAGAAAAATCTAGGTTCACTATGTTATCACACACGCCTTAAAAGCTATGCGCCGGAGCTATAATAATAATAATAATAATAAGTAATTCTTGATTCATTTGGATTGGTCTTGCTTTAGTAGGAATATTTTTTTTCATTGAAATCTATTTCATAAAGTAAGGTTATTACATGTTTCTTTCTATTCCAAAAAGCAGTTGGTAGATCAGAACATAATTCTTTTTCAAATTGTTCTTTTATTTGTTGAATTTTTATTTGTATTTCTTTTAACTCTAATTGTTCATTAATTTTTATTGTAGTTAATTCTTCTTTTAAGAAATTTATTTGTTTTGTTAGTTTATTTATTTTGGTGATATTATTTTGTTGGCACATATTAATGTCAAGATTTGATACAGGATATATAAACTCAAATAATATATTTTGTCCTAATATGTTAGTTTGTATTCCTTTATGTGTAATTGTGAAAGGGTATAACATTTGTAAGAATGTATTGCCTAATATTATTTTAGTATTTAGATTTTTAACTATAGGAGATTTAGATCTATATACCGAGAGAAATAGTGAAATATTACAAAACTTTAAATGCAGAAAATTAGAAAACTTTAAACAAAATGATCAACCTCTAGCATTAGCTTTAACCTACTTAGTATATAATATTATTACACATTTTATATGAGATTTAGATCTATATACTGAGAGAAATAGTGAAATATTACAAAATCTTAAATGCAGAAAATTAAAAAACTTTAAATGGTATAAAAACAATTTCCTCAAACGAGTATTTAGTTTAGCCGATCCTAATGCTTATCATTGGAAAGAAATTTTTTTTACAGGATTACCAAGTTTATTCTGCACCAAAGTAAAAGAAACTATTGAACAAAGATATGGCCATATATCTTATGATGATCTCACTTATGGAGATTTAATTACATGTATAAATCTTACAGGAATAAGATTATGCAGAGATATGAAATTACAAAATAAACTAAAATATGAAAGTAGACAAACTAAAAAGGAATTAGGACATTGGTGTGAACAATTTAGATTTAAAACAATGTCTAGGCCAAATAACAATAAAAAATATTCTAATAAACATAAACATCATAAACATAAATCTTCTAAAAAATATCAAAATAATAATAATCCTCAAGACCCACAGACATCTAAATATTATAAACATAATAAAAGAACAAAATATAATAAAAAATCAAATAAAACATCAACCAGAAATATTCAAGATATCACTTGTTATATATGCAGACAAAAAGGGCATTATGCCAAACATTGCCCAACTCGCAAAAAAATACATGAATTAGGAATAGAACTAGGAATTAAAGAAATTGACCAATTACTAAGTAAACTAGATGAAATTAAATTATGGAAAGAAAAATTTCTTACAGGATTACCAAGTTTATTCTGCATTAGAGAATTAAAAACAAAAATCAAAGAACTACAAAAAAGATGTGATAAATTAGAACAAGATAAAAAAAAATAATTAATACTGACCTAATCTTAACCAATATTAAACAAAGAATGCCTTTGGAACAAAGCTCAAATTCTGAACAAGAACATAAATCAAATGAAGAATTTAAATTTAATGAAATTACACGTATTAAATTTCAAAAATGGTATGTCACTATTCACATAAAAATAAAAGATTTTCATCTTCAAACTACCGCAATGTTAGATTCTGGTGCAGATATGAATTGTATAGAAGAAGGTCTAGTACCTAGTAAATATTTTCATAAAACAAAATAATATTTATCAGCTGCTAATTCAATAAAAGTTAAAATTAATTATAAGATACCTGATGCACATATTTGTAATAATAACATTTTTTTAAAACCAGCTTAATGTTAGTTAAAAATTTAAATACTAAAATAATATTAGGCAATCCATTCTTACAAATGTTATACCCTTTCACAGTTACACATAAATGAATACAAACTAACATATTAGAAGAAAATATATTATTTGACTTTATATATCCTGTATCAAATCTTGACATTAATATGTGCCAACAAAATAATATCACCAAAATAAATAAACTAACAAAACAAATAAATTTCTTAAAAGAAGAATTAACTACAATAAAAATTAATTATAAATTTGTCTAGGATTTAGTAAGTAGTAAGCAATATAATTTAGAGATCCTAGAAATCTTTGAAGTTGTTGTTTGTCTTTGATTTCATCTGGAAGTATAGGGACTATAGTATTTTTGATATATTTCATGACCTAAAAATCTTATTTTTGTTTGACATAATTTCATTTTGGGTTGAGATAATGCTAAACCATTTCTTTTTATAATGTTGTAGAAAATATGTAAGTGTTTTATATGTTGATCAATATTTTGACTAAAAACAAGTACATCATCAATATATACTAAAATAAATGTAAAATGATTAAAAATGTCATTCATAATATTTTGAAATTCACTTTGTGCATTTTTTAATCCAAAAGGCATAATATTTCATTCATATTGTCCAAAAGGTACTGTAAATGTTGTTTTGTATTTATTTTGTTCAGCAATTTATATCTGCCAAAAACTTGATTTCAAATCAAATTTAGAAATTTTTTTTGCATTATATAATCTATTTAAAAGGTCTTCTTTATTTGGTAACGGATATCTGATCCATTTTAAAACTTTATTTAATGATTTATAATTTATAACTAATCTTGGTGCTCCTCGTTCTAATTTAGCATTTTTATTGACATAAAAAGCTGTGCAAGACCATGGAGATTTACTTTTTCTTATTAAATTTTTATGTAAAAGATCTTGAATTTCTTTTTTACAGTATTCTAGTAATTCTTGATTCATTTGGATTGGTCTTGCTTTAGTAGGAATATTTTTTTCACTGAAATCTGTTTCATAAGGTAAGGTTATTACATGTTTCTTTCTATTCCAAAAAGCAGTTGGTAGATCAGGACATAATTCTTTTTCAAATTGTTCTTTTATTTGTTGAATTTTTATTTGTATTTCTTTTGACTCTAATTGTTCATTAATTTTTATTGTAGTTAATTCTTCTTTTAAGAAATCAAAAAACAATTAATACTGACCTAATCTTAACCAATATTAAACAAAGAATGCCTTTGGAACAAAGCTCAAATTCCGAACAAGAACATGAATCAAATGAAGAATTTAAATTTAATGAAATTACACGTATTAAATTTCAAAAATGGTATGTCACTATTCACATAAAAATAAAAGATTTTCATCTTCAAACTACCGCAATGTTAGATTCTGGTGCAGCTATGAATTGTATAGAAGGTCTCATACCTAGTAAATATTTTCATAAAACAAAACAACATTTATCAGCTGCTAATTCAACAAAAGTTAAAATTAATTATAAGATACCTGATACACATATTTATAATAATAACATTTGTTTTAAAATCCGGGGTCACTATACGCGTGGGGAAGGTGTTAGGTACCTCACATCATCCCAAATGGGTAGGTGAATTTAACACTATGCTTGATAAAATCATGCAAGCGTATGAGTTTAATTTATGATATTAGTTTCTTATTGTTTGGCTCAAAATGAGCATTGAAAGTTCATTCGGTAACACATGAATATCTCACTTATCGGGGCTATTAAATACATGGGTAAGTAATCTAACCTGAAATGAATTTGACTCTATTGACTCAATTTTGTTTTATTTTTCAAAATATTTTATAAAATTATTTTGCAAATTAAAAACAAATGACTTCCAAGTTTAAGTGGATAGTTTTGATAACATAATAATTTATTTTCTGAAACACAAACTTATTGTGAACTTAAAATGATATTTTCATAGATTATAAAATTAAACTTGACTATGAAATTCTAAAATGCTAGGTTTATGAAAAATGGAAGCCGTTTAACTTTTTTTTTTTAATTAATTTTATGAATGAAAGGAAACAAGAAGACGAAGCATTTGATACAAAGGATAATTATGAAGTGCCAATATTATTAAGCTACTCCTCTTCCTCAATTGTAAACATTGTCTTGGAAGGGTATTATTCCATTCCTAAAGATTAAGATGGATTGTGAGAAACCCCAACTCATCCATCATTAATCTCATCATCAGAAACTGGATAACTAAAGGTGTTGTATGTACTGCAGCATGAATGTATGAAACAACAGTAGAAAGGCTGACTAACTAAAGCACAAAGTAGATCATGTTTTGTTTACCTAGTATTGTGCTAGAAGACAGTTGTAGAGTCATGGAAGAGAGTTTGACTATCTCGTCAGTAACTAGTATGACCTTTGAGGTTGTTGATTGTGGGGGTAATGGAAAGCGGTAGGATATTGTTCCATGTTGCTGGGACGGAAATGAATGGAGAAGATATAAGGGTTGTAGATATCAATAATCTATGGAAGGGACTGTAGGTAAAACTAAATCAATAAGTAGCTGAATATTTGGAAGACTAAAACGAAGCTTTGGAGTGAGAGAGGTTGGGCATTGTGAGTACAAAGCGAACCCTTCTACATTTTTTGAGGAGATATTTATGAGGTTTCAAAGCCCAAGGATGGATAGTCCAGAATTGAAAGAGTAATATGACCGTTGAGGTTAAAAAGCACAATAATTTTATTATGTTTTGATCTAGTGGCTCTGAAGCTCAAAGTATTAATCTTGAGGTTGGAATTCAAAGCGTTGATTCTACTTTATTCCATTTTGATCTAACAATCATTTTCATCAAAAGGTGATTTGGACTCTTATTTTAAGGGTTTTCGCACTCTGGTCCGATAAAATGGTGGGGAGACAAATCACGATAGCTCAATAACAAGCATTTAGGATGCCAGGACACAGTACGCACAAAATGTTTATCCACATAGGTGAAACCCCTACTCTGCCGTTGCCGTGGTTTGAACTTAAACCATTTTACTAATTTGCCACATGACTTTCCACTGGATAAGCCAGTGCGGGCTTGATCTAACAATCCTTGAGGCTACAACACTACACTTAAGTGTTAAGATTGATAAGGACGAATTTCTTTTATTAGTTTCGATCTCACGATCACAGATTATTCACATTAAAGAAATGGAAGGCCCAAATTAAAGCAGGATAGTTCTTCATTTATTTTATTGTTCAGAAATGAGAGCAGGCAAAGTGATGAGTAATCGATAAATTGGAATCGAGGGATTAGATCCAGAGGATTTGCTCACGGATCACAATCTGAAGCATAATTTGTTATGACAAGGCCGAGAGGATTATTTGAAGTGGTGTCAAGGTTGCTTTGCGAGTTGTGATCCGAAGTTTAACTACTCAGAGACTGAGACTAAAAATACCATATAGCTTGTTGTTATCGGAGTGGCTGATTAGTATGAAAGGAATTGTTCGGTGCATCGATGCGATCGCAAGATAAGCCAAGACCAGAGGGATGATCATCTAAGGACTAAGGTTGAGAATGCTACTCGATTTGAGGGAACTAAGGGCTTTATTTAGCATGTTAATACCGAGTTGATTATTTGGTAAACCAAGACTAAAAAGGTTGCTCGAATGACTATGGCCTGAGGAGTAGTCAACAGTCTTTAGCTCGGTGAGTTGAAGAGGAGTATGGAAATTAATTATTTTGAATTTTTATTCCTCTGGTTCTTTTATTTTATTTATATTTTATAGTATCCAGATAAAATACTCTGTCTACAAGCACATTCTAGGGAGTGATGAACACAACGATGAAAATTCTAGATCATTCAAAGATCTCTCGAAAAGTTTTAGAAATTTTCTGAGATGATTTATACATGGAAAAATTAAGAATGATAAAGAAATAAAAATAGAGTCTAGTTATCGTGGTATTTAAATGCAAAATGTGCCTCATAAAGAGAAGTGTTCATTGATAATTGTAATATCCTAAATGGATCCTCTGATAGATGTTTGAGGTAATAGCCTAGTGGGAAAGTCAGCCAAGTGATTGTTCTTGCTATCAAAGTTTGTATTTGTTTATGCCACTAGATACTTATCCCTTATAAAGGCAGATCATCACAATCAATACAAAGAAAGATGTTGCAATAGTTGTGTTGAACATCAAGAGCACATTTTGCCATTAACTAGTTTTCAAGTGGCTAAAATCTATGAAGACTAGGATGGGCCTTGGCAAGTATAATAATAGATATAGGACTTTCCTAAAATTAAAGGACAACTTGATAAGCATAGGCTAAGATATGAGCAAATAAGAGAAAAGAGGGAGAAAGACAGGCTAATCATTATTAATTAACTCAAAGAAAGTCTTAAGAAGTTTTTGTTTAGTGGGTTTCTATCTCTAATAATGACATTCTTAACAACATCGTAATGTATCGGTGGATGAATCTCTAAAGCAGCTCATATCGTTCCTTTCTTATTGTATGCTCTCATATACGGTACCATGAATATGCAATTCATTCTAAGGAGAAGGAAAATAATCAAGTGATATTATCCTTGTTAAGCTCAATGGTCTTCTGTTAAAGTGGTGTGACACTTTTGATGTCATTGGATCATCATTTTTTAAGATATTTTTTATTTAAAAATATAATTCCCATGTAATTAAGAAATATGAAGATATGTCTAAAAATTGTAAACGTTTGGTGAAATTTGAATCTTGAAAATCTCAAAGACACTTGTAAAAAAGATGTGGTTGAACTGACTTCTTACTAAAGTTTTTTGTATCTATATATATGAATAATGAAAATGTAGATACTTTCCTGCTATGTCCCTCCTTTTGTTGTTTCCATTAACTCTAACAATCGCTATCAGACCCTTTGTGGTCTTTGAGGCAATCAAAAAGTGAGCAGGAGAGAAAACAAGCAAGGACCTTCCTTAAAAATCAAACACCAACCACTTGAGAATTTCAGAATGGCTTCCAACAATTATTCAGCCCCTTCACCACTTGTATTTTCAGGAGGTAACTACCATGATTGGTCAGTTAAAATAATAGTCTAATTGAGAGCTTTTGACATATGGGAGGTGGTGGAAACTGGCAGAGATCCACCCCCATTGCGTACAAATCCAACTATAGCCCATATAAAGTTACACAGTGAGGAGGTTACTGTGAGGAGGTTTAAAAAAAGTACAAAGCTCTATCTTGTATTCACTCTGCTGTCACATATGCAATTTTTACAAGAATTATGGCTTGTGAGACAGTGAAAGAAGCTTGGGATAAGCTTAAGGAGGAGTTCATGGGCAATGATAAAACAAGATAGATGCAGGTACTAAATTTGAGACAAGAATTTGAGTTTTTAAAGATGAAAAGTTCTGAAACTTTCAAGGAGTATGCTAACATAATTATGAAGATACTAAATTAAATTGGGATGCTTAATTAGGAGCTTCCTAATAAGAAAGTTGTTGAAAAGGTCCTTGTAAGCCTCCAAGAAAAATCTGAATAAAAAATCCCCTCACTTAAGGATTCAAGATACCTTTCTCAATCATCCTTAACTGAGTTGGTTAATGCATTGCATGCAGTATAGCAAAGAAGAGCTATAAGACAAGAAGAGTCCATTGAAGGGGTTCTTTTTGCAAAACAAAAGGAAAACACTCCATCTGGATCTGGTGGAAAGAAGCCAACAGGAGGAAGCGGAGATAAAGATAATAACGACAATGTGGAAGGCAACCTTGGTGAGAGAAATAAGTACCCTCAATGCTCATATTGTAAAAAGACAAATCACCCTGAACGAGTGTCTTGGTTTAGACCAAATGTGTAATGTAGAGCTTGTAAGCAGCATGGTCATGTTGAAAAAGTGTGCAAGCACAAAAAAGAACAACAGGCACAACAAGCTCAAGCCATTGAAAATGTACAACAGCAAAAGAGCAATTATTTGTGGCAATTTGTTACACAACAACCATTCATAAGAATTCATGGTTAGTGGATAGTGGGTGCACAAATCATATGACTCATGATGCAAGCATATTCAAAGAGTTAGACAAAAGCTGTTCCTCAAAAGTCAAGATTGGCAAGGGGAAGTATGTGGATGTCAAAGGCAAAGGACAAATGGCCATTGAAACACCAACAGGTACCAAATACATCTCTGATGTGTTATTTGTTCCAGAAATAAGCCATAACCTTCTAAGCGTTGGACAAATGCTTGAAAGAAAATTATTCTCTAAGATTTCACGACATGTCATGCACTATCTTTGATCAAAATGGCTGCCAACTTTTTTCTCTTAAGAAGAAAGATAAGAGTTTTCCTGTTGAGTGCAACGAAACTAAAATTTGTGCACTAAATGCCAACTTATTAGATCAATCTCAATGATATGAACAGAATACACTCACACAGAAAAACACCTTTTCATTCAACAATTCTTTTTCTTCTCCTAAACTTGCTGGGTTCTACTACTTTAATAGCTATCACAATTCTAGAAGGATCTACTAACAAATCTCCATGTGCATGCAGAATTCTGTTGCAGAGCAAGCTGTGCCAGATGAGCAAGGGAGCGCCTGATTTCTGTTGTAGCCGTTGCAACAGCTGGATTAGAGGGACTAAACGCATCGTTTTATGAAGGTAAAGTTCATACTCACTTTGATTCGTATCAATTCTTTAGAAAATTCTTCCTTTTGGTCATTGTGCTTTTGTTTGGTTCCTGGGAGAACTGCGGGAAACCGAAGAAAACGTAGTTGCAAACAATTTGAAAGTTCAGTTATTGATGTGAAGTGAGCTGCGTTAG
>CAOGCB011401507.1:0-11249 GCA_948266635.1 Cnidoscolus chayamansa | reverse complement strand
GGTTTTTCTTAATTTACCCTTAAATAATTAAATTAGGTGGCGACTCACACACACACACACTAAGTGCATCCATCCTATTACATTTTTGCATTTGCATGTTATCATCCTATGCGAATTTGGGGGAGGGGTTCACATGAACATATGCCTCGACTTTTAAGGAATTTTGCAAATGGGCCTGGACACTGTCCTGATTCAGTATGTCTCCCATAGTATTCACCACCCCTATCAGATCTTACTATTTTCACTTTTCTGTCTAATTGCCTTTCAACCTCATTGACATATGCCTCAAAGGCATATACTGCTTGAGATTTATCATTAAGCAAATAAACATATCCATAATGTGAAAAATCATCAATGAAGGTGATGAAATACTTTTTCTCCATTAAAGGATGTAGTGTCAAAAAACCCACATATATTGGTGTGTATTATTTCAAGAAGTTGGGTGCTTCTTGTGGCACCTTTCTTAATATGTTTGGTTTTTTCCCTTAATGCAACCATACATATAGTAAGATCAGTAAAATCCAGATTTGGTAGAATCCCTTTTTTTACTAATCTTTCCAATCTTTTTTTTTTTTATATATTTGTCCCAAATGTCTATGCCACAAGTAAGCAGAATTTTCATTCAACATGCTACATTTAATTCCAATATTATTACACAAAGCATGTAATGACTCAGCAAACTGATTATCAAGCTTTAGATTATATAAGCCATTAAAAAGAATTCCAGATCCAATAATATTATCATCCTTAAACAAAATGGAATGACCATGTCCTAACTTAACATCAAATCCAAAAACATTAAGTTTTGAAATAGCAATAAGGTTCCTTGAAATTGAAGATGCATATAAAGTTTGAAATAGGTCTAACTGATAACCAGTATCTAAGACCAATTGGTAAGTCCCAATGCCTTCAATAGGAACCTTCATACGATTCCCCATATATAGGAAATCCTCATTTGGATTTGTGGTTTGGATCAAAAGGAATCCTTGCATTGTATTGGATGCATGAGTAGTAGCACCAGAATCAAACCACTAAGTATTATTTGGAACTTCAGTTAAATTTGGTTTGAAACAAACAGATACATAGTGTTTACATTTCTTTTCAAACCAAGCTTTATGTTTATGGCAATCTTTCTAATAGTGTCCTACTTTCTTACAGAAGTGACACTTATCTGTCGTTCCTTCATTTCTCTCATCCTAATTAACATTAACAGGCGCTTCTTTCTTCCTTTTAAACTTGTTGATTTTCACTTTTGAACCTTTTTGAGCTCCTCGACCCACAAGGTTGATAGAATGACTGCCTTGACTCTTTAATCTTGCTTCCTCCTGAACAAGCTTACTGGCCAATTCATTAACATCCCACTTATCTTTAATAGTGTTATAGTTAATTTGAAATGGCCCATAATTAGGAGGCAGTGAGTTCAAAATGAACTGCACCAAAAAGGAGTCATCCACAGTCATCCCTAGGTCTTTAACCTTGCCGCAATATTAGTCATCTCTATGATATGCTCTTGCATTCCTCTCGACCCATCAAACTTCATGGTCGTGAGTTGTGCCATTAAGGTATAAGTGAGTGACTTATCTGCAGAATGAAAACATTCTTCCACAAACTTGAGATATTCTTTTGCACTTTCAGTTTGTGAAATAGTAGTCTTAATGTTATTGGCAATTATCATTCCTAAAAACATAAGGCTCAATCTGTTTGACTGTTTCCATTGCTTGTGGTATAACTCCTCTTCCTCACTGCTTGAATCAGTAATATCAATGGGTTTCTCTTTCAATAGTGCCAAGTTAAGATCCAAAACACCTAAATGGAACTTAACTTGTTCGCACTATTTAGAGAAGTTTACACCATTAAATATAGCAACAGATGAAGTATGTGAATAAAGTGAAATAGTTGTAAAGTAATACATAAAGCTCACACGTTAATTATTTTATGAATTCAGATAAACAAACAATTAATTATACATATAGTTCTCCTTTGGGCAGATACCCATATATAAATATATAAGAAAATATCAATATGCCTCAATAATTCTCACTATTCATAGAGATAATTTATCTTTGGGCAAATTCTAAAATTCTAATGAGTAGTGAGAGTTACTATATCCATTTATTTTCATTATAAGCATTCCATTAATAACATGAATATTGAAAATATTATAACTTAATTTGATATCCACAAAGACATTCTAATTTAGTCACTTTGGTGACAACAAATTATAAATACTTTTATATAGATATCAAGTTAATTGATTCATATATACATGATGATATAATTTTTATTTAATTCAATGCCAAAAACAACTTTAAATTTGATCACTTTGGTGACTATCAAATTATTTATAATAGATATTGAATTAATTGCACGTTAACATAATACATAAATGGAATATAGCAACACACAATTTATTAATTTTATGTGGTGATTAAAATTTTCAACATTATGATGCAAAGAATAGGGACTAAAAATGTAATTAACTAAGGGTTTTAAGTATAGAAATTCCAGCAACTTAATAATTATGTGGCCATATATTAATAAAACAATATAAAATAGTCACTGATGTGACACATCAACAACAATTTAATTTCTTACAGTATCAAGTATTAATCAAATAAAGTAATTAAACCTTACATGCCCGTGTCCCACTAAATATTTTTTTTAATTGTTTTCTCATTTAAACCATTAATGATAAGCCAACAAAAATGACTCCGTAAATTGTTCATCAATTTATCATCAAAATGACAACATATACAAAATAAACATTATATGGAAAATCATATATCCTTCAACCATGCTCTGATACCACATGTAATCTATGATGCTATCTATTATGTAAATTCTAGATACAAAAATTACATAAGGATCTTTAAATCTTTAGAATTATATGATTTTCACAATAATAAAATTACTTGATGAGGAATTAGGGTTGGCCATTGAAATTATTGTAAAAAAACTCTTGATGATAAATTGATTTCTTCCTCTTAACCCTCTTAATGTTAGCAGTATTTTGTGATGACTGTTTTCATGTTTGTAACCCTAATGGGTAAAAGGATGACCAATTTATAGAAATTAACTTTAGATCCGGTATGTCCATCAAATAACTGAATCAATGGTCAGAATTTAATTGCAATTAAATACGTATTTATTATATATTAATCGAGCCACTTAATTTTAGTCTCATGCCTTGCCTAAAATTTTAGGCTAAAATCTTACAAGAATCACATTGGCCAAATCAGTTTTAGCATCCATCCTACTTTCAACATGCAGACCATGGTGTTGCCAAAGACGCTATGCTTGGAGATCGTAAACTGCTTAGGAAATTTCTCTGGGACTCAAAGTAGGACAAAAGTGTGTGCCCCTGGTAAATTGGTCAAAGGTTCAACAACCTGTTTATATGGGGCATTAGAAACATGAAGACTTTGAATAATGCATATCTCTTGAAGTTAGGTTGGAATTTGTTGACGTAAAGAGTTGTGCTATGGGTGGAAGTAATGCCCGCCAAATACAAGTTTCAGAGTGACGCTGAGGAGCTAAAAGCATTCAGTTCAAAAGAATTGTTCAAGTTTTTTTCAAAGGAATTGCTAAGAATTGGAACCTCCTTAAGAGCAAGATTAGGTGGAGCATTGGAGATGGCACATGGGTCAAGTTTTGGAAAGATAAGTGGTTGGATGGAGAGGTGTGCCTAGAAGACGTTATTGTAGAACCCATACCTCTTAGTTGGCTGGAGCACCCAGTTTGCATGTACACTACTACAAGCGGTCAATGGAATTGGAGTGTGATAAACCGGTTCATTTCGCCTAAGATCAGACCCTTCATTTAGCCATTTTACAACTAGATACCAACAATCGCGAAGATACATACTATTGGGATAATACCAGTTCAGGCTTACCCACCATCAAGAGTGCATATGAGGCGTATCTCATGAGAACTAGGCAAATGATAATCGTATTTGGAAAGTCGTATGGCGTTAGAAAGGCATGCAACGAGTTTGCTCATTCCTTTGGCTTTTGATGCATAGTAGGTTATTAACTAATGCCAAAAGGAAGAGAAGACACATCACTGAGGATGATTTTTGCGCACTATGTCGACAAGAGAAGGAAACGAGGACACACATTATGAGCAATTGTCTATGTATTACAAGCGTATGGATGATTGTGGAGTATGTATGGAAGGGCTCTCTCATGAATCCGCACAACTTCGATTGGTATCATTGGTTTTCTGGAAATATTGAAAGTGACCAAATCTACGTTGATAGAGTGCCATGGAGTATCATCTTTGGCACTACTTGCTGGGCAATCTAGGGAGCAAGGAATCAGGTAGTTTTTCAGGAAAAATATTTTAATGTAAATGAGCTATGTGATTATATTGATTTCAATGTCAAGGACATGTTTTCCTTGACCAACAGACTCAATTATGAATTCGGAGATAGTGTGGAACAAGCTAAAGAAGTTTGACTAATCAAATGGGAGACTCGTCAGTTTTCATGGATTAAAGTAAACACAGATAGAACAGTCAAGGACAATAGGGGAAAAGCGTAATGTGGTGGTATCATCCGAAATGCAATGGGAGGATGGTTGGGGGAGTGGTTGTTAACCTAGGAGCCGGTAACATTTTGAAAACTTAGGAGCCAGTAACAGCCAGTAACATTTTAAATGCTAAGTAAGAGTGGTTCTTAAAGGACTTAAGTTAGTTTAACAACAAAGTTGTAGAAAAATAGTACTACAATGTGACAATGAAGTGGTTTTGAAAATAATATTGAAGACGTTCCTACCACCTCTAACCCTCTCAGAAGGCTATCAGTTGTCTATAAGACACGAATTGGAAAATAAAAGACATGAATTGGAAGCATCAAAAAACCTAGTATCTTATGGCCCCATCCATGTATGCAAATAAAACATTAGCCTAAGGTCTTGCCCCAATCATCACCCATTTAGTTCATTTCTATAATAATAATAAATCAATAACAATAAGAAAGCCAAGTGACAATAGGAATAGCATTTAAGATCGACCAGAAAGCTAATAGGATTAGCTTTCATGCTGCTCTATCTTCGTACAAGAGAATCTTAGCTAGCTAAGCTTTGTACGTATATGTAATAAGAAATAATAGGAAAAAAAAATTAATTAAATCGTCATCAGAGTAAACACACAATAAAGGCATGTGAGGTTGGCCCCTGGAAGTGCTTGTCTAGCTGCTGGGTGGTAAGCAAATAAGCATCTGCAGCTAGATTGTCAACCCAATTATTGATCCTATTCGCATTGCCATGGCAGCTGTTTTAAGCAGTAAATATATAAACATTTCATGATAAACCATACCAAAAAAATATATATAAAAATAAAATACCAAAAATTTAGAATGTCAATAAAATTAGTCATTCATAAGGAAAGCATCATCACGCATCCAAATTGTTCTAGGTTCATAATACCGAAGGTAGATAAAAAATAATAAAGAATAAAAGAAAGAAACTAACAAGCCAAGCTACTACAAGAAACAGAGCAAACAAGTAGACAGTAATAAAAGATGCAACAAAATAACGCAAACACGAAAACAGACAACCCAACAAAAGCTAATACAACCAAATGAAGATGTCCTAACGAAAAATGAAAATTTTCTCATCTCATCCAACTTATTTGCCCTGTTCCCTTTCTTTTTTTATGCTTTTTACTTCTAGTTTTGGTTGACTGATCCTCACTTGGCCATCATGACTTTGACAAACTCCTCATAGTTGATCTGGCCATCACCATCCACATCTGCCTCACGGATCATCTCATCAACCTCCTCATCTGTCAGCTTCTCACCAAGATTTGTCATGACATGGCGGAGCTCAGCAGCAGAAATGAAACCATTCTGATCCTTATCAAAAACTCGGAAAGCTTCCTTGAGCTCCTCCTCAGAATCAGTGTCCTTCATCTTGCGGGCCATAAGATTAAGGAACTCTGGGAAATCAATCGTACCATTCCCATCAGCATCAACCTCATTTATCATGTCCTGGAGCTCTGCTTCAGTTGGGTTCTGGCCCAGCGAACGCATTACAGTCCCAAGTTCCTTAGTAGTAATGCAACCTGGAACGAGAACAGAAACAATTGCCAGAGACACATTTAACAATACAAGTAATCACGCATATCTGGTGAAATTGTTGGAAAAGAAGTCCTTATGGCGACATTTTACAGACTAACAAAACATCACCAGGAGCTTTGTTTTTTATAATGAAACAACTACACAATAAGTAGTTTGTAATGCTCCAATGCTCAACAAGACGACAACAACAAATTGTTTCAACATAGAAAATGGGAGCTTGAACATAGATATGAATTTCAAAAATTTTAAATAAAAAAAGAAGCAGCTATAAATTAAATAGGAAACAAGAAGCTGGACATTAAAAGCAGATCTATTCACTCAAAGCATAATCACTTATTAAAAAATCGACATGAAAATGCAATAATTAAGCGGATATTTGTGCCCTATGCTGTCAAGGAAACTTAAATTTAGCAAAGTTATTAAGACAGTCACCCCCAGTATTTCCTCGAAAACTATCTTCGATGCCATCAATCACCTAAAACACAAGCAACTAGATGAAATAGGCATCTAATTCTAGATCCATCAATTTTCCACACAACATTAATAAAATGGTCCACTCAATCCATGCCAAATCAATCATAATTTTAAACAAAAATAAAACATGACTATCAAATCCTCCAATAAATGAAATAAAAAACAATCAGAATATTAAAGGAAAAATTGAGGAAAAAAGATATGGAAATCCACAAGAAAAATACCACAATCCTCCTAGTAATTTGATTAGATTCGAACTCATCTCACATAAAACTCTCATTTATGAAACTAGCATGCTCCGCTCATATTTCGTTCGTTTATGCTGGATTCCTTATTAAGTTTAACGAACGAAATTCCTGAACAAACATATTATTTGTTTTATTAATTATGTCTAAAAACATTTATGTTAGTTTTTATTAATGATTTATCTAAATAGGTCAAGTAAATCAGAATATTTAAATTAATAATTATATAATGACAATAAATTAAAACAAAAAAGATAAAATAAATCATTCCAACAAGCTCTTGACAATACTCTAAATGAAGGATTCATGAGCCAACTCACGACTTTATTAACCGGATCACACGTTTAAATAGACCCATTTAATTAGTTTAAATCTATTAATTTGTTAGAAGAATTTCAAAATCGTGCTTTAGGTCAACCTGCTAATTATTAAGAGAGCATAAACAAGCTTTTATCTATTTTATTGTGCTAAAAATAATCAAAATTATACCTACAATTAGAACAGAAAATGAAATCTAAGAAAACAGAGCTCAAAAGGGGGAAAAAATAAAAGAAAAAGATGTGATAAAGTAAAGAGATCTGAAAGAAAATACCGTCGCCATCCTTATCAAAGAGGCTAAAGGCTTCCTTGAACTCAGAGATCTGGTCGTCGGTGAGCTGATCGGCCATTTTTGGAGTTATGTGTTGCGAGAGAGAAAAGAGGAAGAAAGTATTAAAGGAGAATGAGAAATGAAAATAGGAGGATAATAATAGATGCGCTCTTAAATTGGCGCCTTCTCGAATATCTGATATTGAAGAAAATAAATAGCAAAGGCGTGCGTGGGCCACACAAAATATAGTGGGCCATGCATCATGTCCATACTTTTCTCGAAAGGTTGATTTAAACCTCATTTTAAGAGTATCTACGTCTCGATTTGACAGAACGGTAGCTCAGTAATAATTATGTAAAAGGTCGAAATACAGTGCACGCAATGAGATACCTACATAGGTAAAATCCACACTCTACCATTACAGTAATTCGAACCTAAACTATTTCTTAAATTTATCACATGCTTTATCACTGAAATAAATACATACGACGCATCAAACTATAAATCTGATTCTCTCATTGGCAGCCAATATTCATAAAATATAGTATGATAGATATATTTCTATTTATTATATATAAAAAGTTTCATTAAATATTTATCTTAATAAAAAAAATCATATACATAACTTTCATTAACTAAAGAAAAGTTCCAATAAAAAAGTCCTTTTAAAAATATTATTTTATTATTTTTAATCAAATAAAAATATGTTGTTAACTTTAATTTAATCACATAGTCAATCTATGGTGTCTGAATGCAAATTTTTCCATATTGAAGAAAATTGTTTTGATTTTAGAAATCCTTTTAAATTGGTTAGAGTTTTCTGTTAGTCAACTACTTGGTTCATCATATCTACTCATATTAGTTGGCTATGGACTCTTTGGTTCCATTTGATAAATAAATAAAAAAATTAAATTGATTTGATTCAAATTTTTAATTATATCAACTTGATTCAGTTTTTAATTTTATAAAAAATTAATTTAGTTTTTTAAAATAAAAAAAATGAACTAACCTATTTAAATGAATATCTCATGATTTTACTTCTGTTCAATTCATATTTTCCTACTCAAATCTTTTTTCACAAATTTCAACTCCTTTCTGTTTCAAAATCAAATAAGCATGAAACTAATTAATCGAAATAAATTGGATAAAAAATTTATGATTGGTTGCATTCTATTTTTACTTGGTTTATGTAACACTCAATACCTCTTCGAAATCGAAACTTTTTCTTGAATGGAATATTCATAAAATATTCAGAATTTAAATCAAAAGAGTGACTCATGGGTAAAATAGTATTTTAAATGCTTTTAAAAATGATTTGAAAAAATTAAGGATTAAGAATGAAATTATTCATAGGCAAACTAGAATTCTAAGTTCGGTCGTGCTTGAAGTGTTTTAGCTAGCCTAGCTATAAAACGGTGGAAGCTTGATTAGGAGAGGAGAAATTCAAATTCTCTATTCTCCTAAGGTGAGTTTGAACCTAGTATGTTTTTCAATGTAGATTTTAAGAATTTCAACTAATTTCAAATGATTTTAATGCAAGATTAAGGATCTTTAAAGATTTTCTTCTCCTGTAAGGAGAAATTCTATGATTCTCAAAGAAATGGATTTCACTAAATCAAAGACTTCAAAAGGGTTAGTACTCCTATAAAAAAAGATGAGTTTCAAAAAGAGTTATGCAATGTACTAATTGCATATGAGAGAGAATCTTTTTTTTTTATCATTTGATGATTTTTATTTGAGTTTGAGGTTAGTTTTCTTTTGGTGGTTGGAACTTTGAGTATAATGTATATTTTATTATATGCTAAGTTTAAATAAGTGTTAGAAACACTAACACTACATATGGAACAATGCATGCAATGTTAGATTGAGTTTCAAACATTTTAAGCTCTTATTGTGCATAATACAAAAAGTGAGTAATCTTGATTTAGATGTAGTTGCACGTTGATTTTGAAGGATAGATTTAGTCGCTTTGGTATTGTTATGGTATTAAAATATGTTTTAAAGTATTGCTTGAGCCAATTTCAAGTTTTATGGTACAATTACATGTATAGAGATTTAGTGGTATTTTTCAAAATACACTTTCAGCCGTCGAAACTAACTAGGCTAAGTTTGGGAGTTGAAAGGAGTTGAAAGGTGTTGTAACAGCCCGGCCATATCGAACTGTTACTGGCGTAAGAATTTTGACTGCTAGAAAGTGATTAAAACTCTAACAAGCTTATGTGTCATCATATATCATTTTCTATGTCAACTTTTTTTCTTTTTTTTTTCATTTCATCGTACTTTCGTACATTATGTTCATCCAGTAAGCAAGCATTATATATATTCATATCATTTCATAACATTTATATACATGCAAGCATTATAACTATATGAGGTATAAGGCATAATATGAAAAAATAAAAATTTTTTATCACATAGTAACCATACAACCTACGCCTGACATTTATAGTTATGTTCTTCCTCTTAACATCATTCTATTACCTGACTCTTTAATTTAAGGGCAACAACATTTTATGACATAGTTTTTATCAGGGTCCATCTTTTCAAGCTATTATGGGACATGTGAAAAATGTATAAAGGGAGAGTATAACAACCTGCCTGACCAGACTGCTATCGGCATTAGAATCTCCACCACCCGAAGGTCCTAATAAGTCGTAAACATTATGTAACATTACATTTTCCAGTCCATTAACATTAAACATTAAGATAAAATGTAACTTTTGTAACATCCCGATTTTTAGAAGAATCAGATGTGATTTGTAATATAATAGTAAATATAATATAAATGTGAATTTTAAGATATTTATAATTTTTTTCTTCAAAGAAAACGAAACACAAATAAATTAAGTGTGAAAAATAAAATTTTAATGCAAGGAAAGGAAAAATAAATTCATATTATGAATAAAATGAATTGAAAAAGATTAACTAAAAAAAATATTAATAATAAATAAATAAATAATAAAATTAAAAAAAAAATTTGAAAGTCAAAGACGGTGGCCACCTCCTGCCACCAAAAGATGTATATATATATATATATATATATATATATATATATAAAATTAAAAAAAAAATTGGTAACTGCCACCCACCCTATCTATACATATTTATGTAACAAAAATAAAAATAAAATAAAAAAAAGAAAATTTAAAAGTCAGTAAAGATGGCATTTTGGCCATTTTATGGAAACAGAGAGTGAGAGAGTAGTAGAAGGCAGAGAGGGCCACTGGAGAGAGGGAAAAAGGAAGAAAGAAGAAGAAGGTGGAGGAGAAGGAAGAAGAAGAAGGTGGAGAAGAAGGAAGAAGAAGAAGGTGGAGAAGAAGAAAAAAGGAAGAAGAAGGAAAGAGAAGAAGAAGAAGAAAGAAAAGAAAGAAGGAAGAAGAAGAAAACAAAAATAAGGAGAAAATTTTAATCGCGTCTACAAGAGGTTAGGTGCTATATATATATTTTATTCTTAAATTAAATATATATTTTATTGTTAAACTTAGTATATATATATATATATTGTTGTTAGATTTATCATTTTAGATGTTGAATAGCTTGAAATGTTAGTGTTAACTATATTTTAATTAAAAAAAATAGAGAAATTAAAAAAAAAATGGGATCACAGACATAGATAAATTGTAAAAAAAAATAAATAAATAAAATATATATTTATATATGTTAAAGGATTTTGAAGCTAAAAAAAATAAAAATAAAAATAAATATATATGTATGAAAGGATTTTGAAGTAAAAAAAAATATAGAAAAAAAAATATAACAGATAAGTTAAAAAAAAATAGAAAAGAAAAAGAGAAATAACAAATAAATTATAAAAATAAAAAAAAAGAAAATAAAATAATAATAACAGATGAGTTAAAAAAAA
>CAOGCB011400704.1:0-24654 GCA_948266635.1 Cnidoscolus chayamansa | reverse complement strand
TTACCAAGCCTCGATTTTACTTTCTTTTCCTCTACAAAATAAAAATCAAGAAAATTCAAAATTATAGCAATAAATCAAATATTCTTCTATATTTCCAAAAGAAAGAAGAAAATTATGAGCAAAATGATATATCTATATATATACTATACAAGTATTTCGGATCCTCCAACATTTCAGCGTCTGTCTTTAACTTGAGCTTGCAATTTGGTTGGACAACGATCATGGTCAATATACAGACTTCTTACAGCTTTATTTGGCATTGGAGAAGGGAATAATAATAAAACTTCTCATTTTTATTACATCAACATCATCCAAATAACAATACCCTGCATTCTCAATTTTCAAAACTTAACCTGTGAGCCCCCCCCGAAACCATTTTCATCTAATCCACATGTCATGTTTAGCTTCTCTGTATCATATCAAATCTTGTTATTCCTCCATTAAAAATGGGTCATCTTTGAATAGAAAAAAAAAAAAAAAAAAACCAAACTATTCTTTAGAATTTTGAGTCAACAAAAATCGAACCCGAAAGAATTATCTTATGGGTTCAAATTGATTGGCTTAATTAATTGTTTACTCTATCATGGGCCGACTGCAAATTATACCATATGAAATCAATTCAAACTAAATTAAAAATGGTAGCTAAAAATTGTCGCTATGCAAATATATCCTTTGGTAATGTCCAAAGTTATTATTAATTGATATTTTCTTTGGATTTTGTTATATTTTTATTACTTGCAATCGGGGCTAACTTCTATGCTCTACTGTATATATATAGCTAGGTCACGTTTGATTACAAGAAAACATTAATATTCTTTTTCTTAAATCTCAATTTGTAACGACTGAAGCTTAAGCATGGCTGCCTATTCATCACATGCTTCAGTAATCAGGCCATCTCTCAAGCAGCCTTTTTGTTTTCACCTCAAAGTTGGTGCTCAAAAGCATAGATATGAAGGTATGTATATTCATAGTTTAAAATTTCAATTAAAATAACATGTATAGCTATTTGTAGAAAAAATAATAATGTTATTGGGTTTTGGGTTGGCAGTAAAAGCAAGTAACATGGTAGATGGAAACATGAGAGTTCTGAGACTGAGGATGGAGGAGATGAGAAGAAGGGAATTGGGTGAGAGATGCTGCAGATACAAACATGGGTGGAATTATGAAGCAGCTGGGTATAATTCCAAGCTTGTAAAAAAGGAGATGGACTTATCAGGATATGTTGAGCTTGCAGGTTTTGTAGGTGGGACTTTCGGTATTACCTGTCTTGGTGGGACTGTTTGCCTTTCTTTGGTTTCTGTCATACTTCAGAATTTATATCAGTAATCGAAACTTGTAGTTAAAACTCAATTCTTTTTAGACAGGAACAACATATGTGATTCTTTATGGAAGCTTCTTAATGTTGGTGTATTAATTGAAGTGCTATTCTTGCATATATTATATATATATATTTATCTATAGTACTCTAATTTCTTACAAAAATTTATTACAAGAGATAATACATACACATCAAAAACATCTAATAATATCTAAAAGAAAAATAAAATAAGTTAAATTTGATGATTGAAAGTGAAGTCACACATGATAAATGAATTAAGTGAGGGTGAAAATGCACAAATTGAAATACACATTTTTCTTAGAAAAATTATAAAATTTACGTATACAAAGTTGTGAAATTTTTTTTCTTTCAAAGAAGAGAGGGTAGTCATGAGAATTTTGCTTGCCGTCTCAGAGCAAAATTTATTAATTTGTTTTTTTGGACGTTTCATCACATATTGTGTGCGTTTCTTTATTATAAATATGAGATAATAAGAGTAGCGTAGGCAGCTATTAGGTCCTCTGTGGCTACAGACCTATTGTCTTGTCCTATAAAGAAGGGTATCGGACAACAAGCTGATTTGCATTACATAAAGATCGCTTACATTACGTTCGTTATTAGTCAAATTAAACTCGCTAAAAGGAGGGATACCCTTCTCACCATCTCGTGGGGTTGGCTTTTTTAACTGACAATTTATAGCCAGAATGGCTTCTTCTCTACCTTCTTCGGCAATTTGGATCAAGCCTGCATCTTTTAAGCTTATCAGTACTCGTCAAGCCTTGCAAGTTAGATCCCAGAGCTTTAGAGACGAAGGTAGATAACCCCTGAAGCCATATATGCATGTCGTATAGGTGTTTTCACCACCTTTGATGCCATAGCTAATATACAGGTTTTCTTTTCTTTTATAGGGATTTCGAGTGACATGGTTGACGCAAATTTGAGGGTTCTAAGAGAGAGGATACAGAAAGTTAAGAGAATTGAAAGTCTTGAGAGGTGTTGCAGATGTGAATATGGATGGAATTATTCATCTGGGTATAATTACAAGCACAAGAAACAAGTGTGTTTATCACAGGTGTTTGATCTTGTAGGCCTGATTTGCACAACTATTGGTTTCACCTGTGCTACTGGTACTTTGATTCTTGTTCTTGTTTATCTCATAGTTCATTTAAATCAATGAGGGAGATGATGAATGTTTGTACAATTCAAGATTATGTAGAAGTGCATAATTAATATATTTATTATTTGATTTAATGGCCATCCCCTTTCTTAAGAAATAAGGTGAAGAAAACGACCAAAAGAAAAAGGCTTATTCTGTAAGTTTCATAGGGAAAAGATGAGGTTGTGGAAAGCTTTCCGGCGGTTGGTTTGCCAAATTTGCAAGCAAAAGCTTCCCTGGCCCCAAATTATTACAAGCGGGCATCTATATATTAACATCCTCTCATTCATTTCTTTCCATATATTTTCAATTCACTAAAAAAAGATATAATACTTTATTTAGTGCTTCCCATTAATCATAACAAATAGGCTTCTTTATTCAAAGCCATCGAATCCATAAAGAAATTCAAACTTTATTTTGCCTCCATCTTTATATTATATTCGTTTTTACAGCTGATTTTATTACTTAAATTAATTTACTAATCTCATAATTAGCCGCCAGGTGAGCCCCCTAATCAGATAGTCAAATTTTCAAACTACAACGTACTGAGACATCCTGACCATTTCAAAGAAGTAAATTTCAAGACTTTGTAAGTATAAGTTATATAATGAAGTTTGATGGTATGTGCTAATTTGACCTTTAATATTAGCCATTAATCAGATGTGTTCTGATGAATTGGTTGTCTTCTTATAGATATTTATCAAACAGGAAACACTATGGATTGAAGCGATGGCTACTTTGGGAGTTGGAACTTGCAATTCTTTCTTCCGTTAGACTCCACGTAAATTATTATTTAACTTTTTAAAAAAAAAAGGATAAGTGTGTGTCGATAAATTCCAAGATGAGTGACATAAGAACAAGTGTAAGTTACAAACCTTCAATCGGTGCTTTTGTATGATTTTGAGCAAAGATGCAATGATTCTTCCATGGATGGATTAACTAAATTTTTTTTTTTGTTTATTAATTTCTGAACCTATAAATTCTTAAATTCAAGTTTTAGTTAAAAAAATAAAATAAATGACGTCTCAACATGACATGCCTCGTCCTATCCTATGTACTGAAAACGCTAGTTAGGTCCCAAGTTGGCCAGGATCCGGCCTTGAGTTTAGTACAAAGCCAGACCAGCCCAGTCTGGCTTCAGATCTCAGGCCTTCAGTTTCTCGGCTCCGTCAACATCAACTAATAATTTCTCTTCTCTTCTGTTCTCTTCTCGTTAGCATTACTTTTCAACATACCTAAATCAACAACAGATGCACCAAACATGAATGTGGGATATGTTTGAACGTGATTGCAGGAGGATCTCCACATGCTTGGTCGTTCTGAGTCTCTAATCTTTGGGACAGATCACTCCTCCGGTTGAAATTTTCCACTTCTTGCAACACTTCATCCCTTTCTCTTTCGTTTCCCTCGTCTCTCGATGGGGGTTGCTAGGATTTCCATCTCCCCCAGGCAAAAGCAAAGGTTTTGCATAAAAACTAATAACACAATAAAAAAATCCATGATCCCAAAATAATTGATTCTTTTATATGGATCATGCCCCTTTCTATATCACAGCCAGCAGATCTTTACATACAGTTACATTCATACCAATCCTAGTAGATGAGTATGTTTAATCAACTTATTCAATCTGAACAGTTCATTAAGTCCACCTCGTACGTATAATGTGTACATGCATATATTCATGAAAAGAATTAATATGCCATAATTTCATAACACTCTCTAAGCTTATCATATCAAAAAGTTAATGTTGGAAAAACCATCATGATCAGCAACATTCCTGGAAAGGTCAACTGTCCTATATTAATCTCCAGAGATGAGCATATTGCTCTCATATAAAGGGAAAACTTGATCTGTGTATAAGCATGAGTGCAGTGTAAAAATATGAACTAATGTATATGAAGGTGGAGTCAATAAGCATGCAGCTTTCTATGATTTTATTCTCCAGTTGGTTAGTCCCTCGCATGATCACATCCAGCTCTCAAGTAAATGTTACTGTTCTCCCCTCACTAGCTATGTACAGAAGAGTCGACGACTGCATAATGTAAACAGTGTTTGATTGTTCGATGCATCAGATGGTAATGAACGTGGAGAACAGAGAATTTGCATCTAGTCTTGAGCCAGAAGGTAGTTCATTATGTTTCATCAGCTTCACTGACATAAGCTGACCAAGCTGATATTCTTTTTGTTGCCAGATTTATCTGCATGTCCTAATCCTGAAGAAGACTGTCTATAACTAAAGTGACCTAACTGATAGCAGGAGAAAACATGTAAAAGAATGTATCAAGGTCCCTTAGTTATTCAACTGGTTACTTATATTGTCCGTGCACTTGCTTTCTCCAGTTGGTTCAAATATGCTGTACATTGTTTTTGTCAAAAATTCTATAAATCTGCTAATGATTCTATTTCGTTGTTGTTGCATGGGATCAATTTTCGACTGTTTGCCTGAATTATTGTTATTTTACGATGAGCTGGGTTTACTAGGAATGTTTTCTCCTGGCGATTTTTCCAACGCTATTACACTAACTTAAGAATTATGTTGGGAAAGAAAATCTAATTAAAAACAAGTTGAGGCTGTTGAGCCCAAACAGTGTTGCCATGGAAAAAGCCGCCCAATTTTCCCACCAAAAACGTCTTCTGCAGAAGCCAATCCATCAACATCCCTCATCTCCTTTTCTTTTTCTCTCTCTCTCTTGAAGATTTTGAAATTGGGTATTCTATCATCAACCCCTGCATTTTCAAATTCCATTTAGCTCACTAATCTTTTTTCCTTTTTATTTTTTATAGCTTGTTTGCGGATGAAGATTGTGAATCAGATGGATGACGACAGCAGTTCAGTTGATTTTGACATGCAACTGATAGGGAATTTCTTGAGTTTCGCATCAAGGGGCGATAGGGTTGGGCTGAACCAGATGTTAAGGGCTGGTACTTCTCCTAATGTGCAAGACTATGACAAACGGACTGCTTTGCATCTTGCAGCCAGTGAGGGCCATGCTCCTATTGTCGAGCTTCTTCTTCACTACAAAGCTAATGTCAATCTCAAGGACCGCTGGCAACGGACTGTAAGCTCTCCCTCCTCATGTTTTTGCTTTTCATTGGGTGTGTTAGAATCCCTTTTCCATATTTTTATGTTTGAATAACTTGAATAATCCGAAATTCAAGATCCTTGTCATTCAAACGTTCATCTCCATTTCCAATATGAAGTAAACAGCTTATATAAATGCAGTAGCAATGGACGTCTATTCTACTAATAAACTTTTATTTCATTGCGAATTCAAATTACAGAAGCATAGAATATCACTGTTAAATCTATGAAAATGTTCCATTGTTTTTTGCTATTCCAGCATAATGTTGTTTATTTACATAGGAAGCTAGCCAATTCTTTTATCCATATTGATCAATTTGTATGTAAACTAATCTTGAAATTTTACAAACATTAATTCAACCTCTTTTTTGTTTATCAAGCCCTTGACAGACGCGAGACTGTATGGACATCGGGATATATGTAGAATCCTGGAAGTACATGGAGGCAAGGATTTTATCAACGATCAACCAATGGTAATCAAATCATCTTCTATTTATCAAAAGAGTAAAAGAACATGGTAATATGTGTATGTAGGGGAATGTAGTGGGGCAGGTCTTGATACTTGAGAGAACCTAAAGAGTTAAATTCTCAATGTAGAAAAGATTATTGCCTTCAGAAAGAATTCGAGTAATTCGATCAAAGTGTTGAATTTGCACTTTTACAATTATGTCTGGGTGCAAATATGATCCTACTCTACCCAGTACATTTCAATCAGAAACTCTCACTATTTTCCCGCTATTGGTGCATTTCTTATTAATGCACAGATAATATATTAATGGAGTCAAAAAATGAAACGCTTGTTTTATTTCTTACTTGTGCTTCACTTCTGCAGACAGTTAGACATGAACAAGACTCCAATGAAATGAACTTTGACGTTTCAGAACTGAACACAGAGCGGTCATCAACAATTGAACAGGTATATGATAAAGAAGATTGTTTGAGAATATTATCCTCGTCAAGTAGCTTGATCTAGCATTTTACAGCGTTGGTTGAAGCACTTCAATACACGTCTATGAAATTTCATCATTTAAAGCGAGAATGTTATCCATCTTACCAATGAATAGAAAACTATCCTAAAACCCTTATGCTGAACCAAAATGTCATACAAGGTACCCTACACAACCAATTTGAGAATTTTGATTTTAGATGCCACCATGAGCATCAAGTGTGCGCTGCTATGTATGGATCATTCTGTTCACCGGATATCAGTCTGAAGGTGACACTTGGTCCCAATGAATATGATTGTTAGTTGTTACAGACACCCTTCTTAACTAACTTGAGGAACAGGCTACCATAATTAAGTCAATGGACAGAGTATCTTCAAACTTGTCTGCTTGATAGTTTAGCTGTGGCCTTCTGCTTCAGTATCCTTTTCTCAAGACGTGACTTACAATAGTTGTAAAATTTCTGAGATAGAAGTACTATAATTTTCAAAGACAATATAGTTATTTCATTGTGTGCAACTGCTGTGGATTCATTGTTTATTCATTACTGTTTCACTGCTGATAAACAGATCTTTATCTATGAAAAAGGGGAACCCTTTTGAAACTGCTTTGCTTCTTTAAGCCTTCACCCTAAAGATTGTGAAATATTTCGAAGCTAGATGGATAATTAAAAGATGGTCGATAATTTTCCAAATAGATTTTTCCTAAATGCACTAAGCAAACTTTTTCACTCATGCTCAAAGATAATGATCTAAAGTATCGTCAACTATCTACATGCAAATCATTGAGAAAATTTACTGTTTCATTCATTGCTCTGTAACTTTAGGAAATGGTTGAAAGTATGTATATTTGTTGAATTGAAATGAGCTTTTAGGTTGTTGACATATATTAAATCAATCAGCCACTGGATAAGCAATGGCCATAATATAATACAAGTTACATAATTGTTCCCAATTCACTTTTCCTGCTTTCATTTTACTTTTAGCTAGCTAAGAATTCATGTAATGTAATATGTGTTGCATAATTGCTCCCACCAAGGCATTTATTATGTAGTTTTCCTTGTGAAATTGACTGATCATAGAAATTATTTTGATGATGTTTATCAGGGCGTCTTTGGTGAATCGGTGAAGGTCAAGTGGCGTGGAACATGGGTCGTTAAAACTGTTATTAAGAGTCATATTTACCATCCTGTAAAAATGTGTGCCAACTGTACCTTCCTTCACTTTTTTTTGTATAATGTTATTTTTACTCCAATATGATCAAGGACCAGATCAATTTACGAAATTCTAGGTTATGAGAAAATTTTCTCACGAGCATAATGCAGGAAATTATCTGCCAAGGATAACACTCGATTGCAAGAACTTCGACATCCTAATATCTTGCAGTTTCTTGGTTCAATTGTTCATGGGGAGGAGATGATTCTGATCACAGAGTATCTGTCAAAAGTACTTCCTATTATGAACATATTTATTCTTTGTTTTTTCACTAATCTTGCAGAAAATCATTACAATTCCTAATGATGTGTTACTAGTACTCCATTTAATATGTTTCCAAACTTGGACAACTTTACCAAGTATTCTATGTGCTTAATTTTAGTGATGGGTGGTTAAAAGATTTATTTTGCATGAATAAAAACATAAATGGAGTAGTTTGTTATCATTGAAGAACAATATCATTCACTTAAAATCATGCCTGAGTGATCTAATGGCTATTTTATTAGGTAAAGCTGATAGATAACTGATGTGGAAATTAACAGCTTTTCATGCTCAAGTATTATTAGGTCTTAGGAGCCTGTGATCATCTCTTATTTCTGACTTTTTGTTGCTTACACTGATGTAGGGGAATTTAGATGATATCTTGTGCCGAAAAGGTCGACTTGACCTACCTACTGCTCTTCGCTATGCACTTGACATTGCGAGGTTATTTGTTTTTGTTGCTTTTCCTTCATGTTATAGAGATTGCCTGATTAGTATTGAAATTTCTAAACCAATTCATGCATCTGAAATTTTCAATCTCTGCTTTCCAATCATATTATTTTCATCTTATCATTTTTTTAGAACGTATAATAAATGAAAAACAAGAAAAAGAGAGAGATATGTAGGCATAAGGTAAGAGAATTTTTATTTTTGATAGACACTTTCTGGTCTAAAATTCTCTTAAACCAAATTTCATTTTCTTTTATCATGTTATACCTCACTGTCAGCCAGTTTTTAATTTGAGAGAAATTTGTCTCTGGACTCGTATGTAATTATGATCACATGTAGTTTTACAGCTACTAATCTAGCCAAGGACATTTCATCATAAATTCGCTTCCTTTCCATATTTTAGTTGGTCCATCTTGTCATCTGCATTGACAAATGTTATCTTCAATTACATCAATTAGCGATATTCTTTAAATTAAATAATACATGGAGTACACTTCGTACACTAAAAACAAATTCCTTAGGACTCATCTTCTATCAATATCACATATCACGACAGTCTGCAATTTCAAGTTATCTGAATTATTAATTACTTTTTCCCTTTTTCCTTGTATTTTTGAGGTTAGAGACCAAATATGGATTTGCTTAATGCCTAAGATGATTGACAGGGGAATGAATTATCTTCATGAGCACAAGCCCTTACCCATAGTGCACAATCATTTGGATCCCAGGTTAGCTTCACTGCTTCATCCCCCATATGTAACTTCCTTAATCCTTTCCCTCGGTGTTTTTTGATGAGATGAATTTGAATGACATGCTCATTTTCTCTTAATTATTGACTTACACACAATGAACAATGAACAAACAATTCAAGGGCCAAACTATATAGAAACTTTAACGTTTCAGGATTAAATGTATTGAAATTTTAATAGTTAATTACTAGCTGAAATTGTATAAAAAGTTGTATGTTGTTTTACCTGAAGGATTAAACCATTGTGCTATTAGCAAAACACAAAAAATGAAAAAATTTTCTTTAAACAGTAAGATAGATCATTGAATGTGTTAAACCCTGGGAGGGGGGAATATGTGTAATATGCTCTCATACATTTCTGTGGTTAATACTTCAACATATCATACTTGAAAAGAAAAGAAAAGGCTAATATTTGCTTACATACAGCTAATCAAGAAATGATTTTATGGGCCTCTTATTTTTGGATGCAGAAACTTGTTGCAGGATGAAGCTGGCCACTTGAAGATTGGTGAATATTGGGTTCAAATATTCTATGAACAAATTCATCCTAATCAGGACACGTGTATGTTATCACCATCTTGTTGTTTGCCATCCATTTAATAGTGCTAGTACATCTTAAGAATCCTTTTAATATTCGAAGGCCAAACAATGGATGATCCCAGTAGTACCAGCATTTACCAATCAGATGAAACCAAGAAAGACATTTGCAGATTCGGATTCATATTTTATCAGGTACATATTTGGATAAGCTAGTGAAATTTCATATCATCTTATAGTTCTGAAGATGATTTGTTCTGTTCAAAAACTCTTATATTAAACAGTTTAAGAATTTCATTACTATGATCCTTGTTGAACGCTATTTAATATGAAATATAAAACCTTGGCAGATGTTAGAGGGAAGGCACCTGACTGACACGAAATTTGACTTTATAAATCTGAAATCCGTTGATTTTGAACCCAAGTTTCACATCAGCCGTTGTCCTAAAAGAATCCAACAGTAAGTGAATCTCAGTTTTTCCCTTAGATTTCAGTTTACTAATTATACTTCTTTGCTTATACTTATTTGGTGGGGGAAAAAAAGGAGAGCTTATATTTCTTGTTTTCCCCTCATTATGTTCATCTCTAAATCTTCAAATGATCATATCACAAGCCTAACATAACTTGTGTTTATGTACTTGCATACCCTGCAAAAGGCAGCAGGGTGAGAGAGAAGGGTGTGCTTAATTTATACATTTGGTGCTAGTTTGATATCTAGTTGGTGTCTGGCTCTTTGGTAGAGGAATATGACAAACTTATTTAGGAAAATAAAATGCACGGGGTATTATTTGCAGGCTGATAGAGCTCTGCACAAGCAAAGATCCTACGTCAAGGCCTTCATTTTCTGCTGTCATAGAAATCTTAGAAGAAGTTTCAACAAGTCTAGGGAGAGCTACATGCCCTGTGTGTTGAATGCATAATGGAATTGTGATTCTAATCTCTAATGAAATAATTATAGTGAACAAGCACTCCTTGTACAGGTGTGCTATAGATTCTCTATGTGTTCTATTTTTTACAATAAAATTATACTCTCCGAGTGAGTAATACTTGAACATTTGAGTTTAATGGTTATGGCCAAGCGTGACACATTGCTATCAAACAAGTTTTACAATAAGCTTTATTTTGAGCCAATCATCATATAAAATTTAAATTTCATTTTTACAAGACGAAAAAGAACTACCCCTTATAAAAATTCTTCCAAAAAAATGATGGTTTGAATTTCTAATTATATTCCTCCCGTATGAAGGAAAAAAGAATCCTACCAAATCAGCACAATGATTTACCTTACGATATAAAAATGGATTGCTTTTATGACAATAAATAAGGAATAATTGGAGGTGAATTGTAGCTTACCCTACCAGTTGTTACTTATTATATTAACTTGCCGTAGTGAACCGTGCAAAATTAATTTATCCATACCAATATGTCCGCAGTCTTTACAGCTCGTCTGATCATCATGGCCTTGTGATTGCTCTCAAAGCAACAATAATGAGCATCAATATAAATTTCACTTGGAAGAAAAGCATAACATACATATTAAAAAATAGTTAGGGACACAATGAGGACGACACGCCTTACATTTATGATAGAATATATGCAATTAGTTAATTAATTAACAGGTATATATATTGTTAGCTATTATTATAATAATAATAAACTCAAATATAAATGATAAAAAAAAGAACAATAATTTAAAGCTTAAACAAACAAATAGTGTATGATTATTGAACAGATCTAATGCGATGTGTGTGTGGCATAAGCTCCACGGAATCTCCAAATCTAAAATAATGGTACAATGATGAAGTACGGTGTGAAATGGGTGCGATCCAATCTGCCAAATGAGTGCAGCCAAGCTAAGAACATTAGCTAGCATTACCACCATCTTCCTGATTAATCTTATTGGTATGATTATAGGGTATGTGTGGTGGAAATTGGAAATGTTAAGAGTAGCGATGGGTGTTGGAATATTGAATCAAATGACAAGGTGATGCCGTAGCAGCCTGCCGGCACGTTGATGAGCTTGCGTTTTTGCGTCAAAAAGTGTATAAATTAAAACCCATCTTTAACAAACACTCAGACCGACATTTTAACTGACTTGTTGCTCACATGTACCATTTCATATTACATCCACATCGCACTTTCTAAGCAATTACTCACTTTCTAATTCTTCACATACCTTCTTTTTAAATATCAAGTTACTAACATTAACACATAATCAATACATAATAATAAAGATTGTCCCTTATTTTGTTCCCATTTTCACTCCTTGATATGCTGAAATTGTTTTTTTACTAAGAGATCTCGTCCAAATATTCTTTCTCTACTTATCATATATATATATGATTTATTTCCTTGTAGAATACTGAATTTTTTGGTGGTTAATTAAGCTACTCATTGCGAGATGGTCTTCCAACTTACCTTGATAATCAAGGTTCAGGCCTCACAGCACAACTACCCCACATGTATTTTAGCCGTATACCATGGATTACTGTCAACCAAACATGATTAATCCTTTTTTCCTCATATATACTTTCCAAACATAAGGTCAATATTTAAAAAAAATACATATATACTAATAATCTTTTTCGATCAACGCGTTTCCCAACACAACTGGCCGAATCTTCCATCCCAACACCTATATATAAACATGTCAAAACCCCTTTGCAGCTCACCCATCTTCCTCAATTTTCTTATTCATCGTTCTGAATCTCGCTCTTTCTCTCTTCCAAATTTTTTTGTTTTGTTTTGTTTTTCTCTGCAAGGATCCATCTACCATTAATCAGATTTCAGGCTTTGAATGCACAAGGAACAATATCAAAGGCAGAGCTCAAAAACTTCTTGAATTTCTTGATTCTCTGATCTTCCTTTCATTATGGGAAACTACGCCTCTTGCAAGCTATCAAACCCAGTGTTACTCAAGAACTCCAAATCAACAAAAGTGGTCTTCCCATCAGGAGAAATCCGACATATCCGCCAACCCACTAAAGCCGCTGAACTCATGATGGAGACACCAAACTTCTTCATCGTTAACTCAAAGTCCCTGAAAATTGGCCGTAGACTTTGTGTTCTCAATGCAGACGATGACCTTGAAAAGGCAAATGTGTACGTCATGTTTCCAATGAATAGAAAAAACTCTGTGGTGACAGCAAGCGACCTGGGTGCTCTGTTCATGAAGGCCAACTCCGCAGTGAAACGAGTTTCTGGAGGCAAAGTTAGGGTGCGGCCAGATACTGCAGAGGAGTCAGTGGCGGTTCCCAGACTGCGCTTGGAAGGCATAGAAGAAGTTTCAACACCAGAGTTTAGGCATAGAATGTCCATGTCAAGGTCAAGGAAGCCATTGTTGGAGACCATAGATGAAGAGCCAGTTCGCTGGAGATAGTTGGCAAAATAAGAACACGGGTTCTTCTAAATGTGGTTTCTTGGGTTCTGGTTTTGTTGAAGGATCAAAGAGAATTTGTGTATACGATCATTTTCTGGTTTCACTTTTTCATCGTTTACTATAAAAAAAAAAAAAAATTATTGTGTTATCATACAAGCTTGTTGAAGTCAAAAGAGTAAGCTTGAAGTGAATTAAGAGATAAACTCAACAGATACAAACAATCCTAAGCTAGCCAACAAGAGAAGATTCCATTAGCTGTATGGATCAGATGAAGATGTCTATAACATAAATCAAAGAGATCGTGATATCGCGTCAAATTAGTTGCATCAATTTTAGGTGGATGCATAGCTGTAACTAACCATAACAAGTTTGATAGTCAGGTGTAGAGTAATTTTTGCGTAAAGAAAAAAAAAAAAACACAGATGCTAACCATCTTACAGTCAGTATAAGAAGCTCACTATAACCATCAGTAGCTTGTTCTGTCTTGAGCAAAGGCAACATCAGTAGCCTTAGTACAGGTTACACCAACACAGAAAACTATATCTATAAGGCTCAAGGCTACCATCATATACACAGTCTTTAGTGCCCAATAAAAATCAGTAAAAAAAAAATCTGATAAATATTATTTTCTAAAATTATATTTAAATGATCTAAGAAATTATTATATGGCTAAATAAATAAGAAATCCATTGGAAAAATGAGGGATATATTAAATTAATTGACTCCTTTTTGGTGAAGTTTAATAGCTTTTTAATTATTTTAATTTTATTTTTATATTTATTAATCTTAAGTTTTTCATTTTTAATGGTCAATTTCACTTTTCAGGTAAAATTTTCTCGCCAACCAAACGCGCCTGAAAGGCATCAGTCCCTCTTCCTCAGCTCTGCTTTTGGCGCCGAAATTCTCCATATAAAACAACCCACAAATCTCAGTATTTCAAACTTCCACTAGCACCTATTTTTACCACGAGAATGCTTCTCTTAGAAACCACCAAATTTTGATGGAAGCCTGCAAATCCACCCTTAAACCACCCAAAACCCTAGATTCTCTCTACCTCTACCATACTTCTCTCGTTTCTCTCTCCCTCCCAATCCCTCCACACGACCAACCCTCCTCGCTTCCTCTCCCCTCCTCTCTCCCCATCTCCAAGATCATCCCCAAAACCCGCTTCCTTGTCGACGCATTCCGCTTCTTCACCACCTCCTCCGTCACCTATTTTCTTTCCCATTTCCACTCTGACCACTATGCTGGCCTTTCTTCTAATTGGTCTCAAGGCCTCATTTTCTGCTCCCCTACTACAGCCAATCTCCTTGTCCAAATCCTCAAAATTCCCTCGCAGTTCGTCTTTCCATTGCCTTTGCTTGAGCCCGTGATTATTGATGGCTCTGAAGTGACATTAGTTGATGCTAATCATTGTCCGGGAGCGGTGCAGTTTTTGTTTAAGGTTCCCGGTAAGAATCAAGAAGGTTTTGAAATGTATATTCATACTGGTGATTTTAGATACAGTGGTTCGATGAAAAAGGATACCTTAATCAGTCAATTTGTTGGTTGCAATGCAATTTTCTTGGATACTACTTACTGTCATCCGAAATTCGTTTTTCCTTCGCAAGAGGAGTCTATTGATCATATTGTCAGTGTTATAAAGAGAATAGGGGGAGAGTTTATGAGTCGAGAAAAGAGCGTGTTGTTTCTTGTTGCGACTTATGTCGTAGGGAAGGAGAGGATTTTGCTTGAGATTGCGCAAAGGTGTAAAAGAAAGGTGCATGTGGATGGGAGGAAAATGGAGATTTTGCACGTTTTGGGACACGGGGAAAGTGGGGTATTTACTGAGGATGGGAATGAAAGTGATGTTCATGTTGTTGGGTGGAACGTGTTGGGAGAGACATGGCCTTATTTTCGGCCAAATTTTGTTAGAATGAAGGAAATAATGGTGGAAAGAGGGTACTCTAAGGTTGTGGGATTTGTGCCAACCGGATGGACTTATGAAGTGAAGCGTAATAAATTCTCAGTCAGGTCAAAGGATTCATGTGAGATCCATCTTGTGCCATATAGTGAGCACTCAAATTATGATGAGCTTAGACAGTATGTGAAGTTCTTGAGACCTAAGCGTGTCATTCCCACAGTTGGTGTGGATATTGAGAAATTGGATAGTAAACATGCTATGAAAATGCAGAAACATTTTGCTGGTTTAGTTGATGAAATGGCTAACAAAAAAGAGTTTTTGATGGGTTTTCATCGTGTGCCATGTGAGAATGATGAAGAAAAGGCTGGAGTGGAGGCTTTCGCAGAGTTGGATGAGGGCTTGTATCGGGAGGAAGAGGTGAATTTATCTGAAGTGAAAGCAGTTGAAGATAAAGATACAGATAATCTTTTAAACTCTTCATCTACTCTGCAAGAACCTGGTTCACAAAATTTAACTATGCTAAATGATGAGGAAACAAAAAAAATAATACAAGAACTTAGTGATTCTTTGCCTTCATGGGTTACTCGAGACCAAATGTTAGATTTGATTCAAAGTTCAGGAGGGAATTTTGTTGAGATGGTTTCAAATTTTTATGAACGTGAAACAGATTTTCATCAACAAGTCTTTACCTGTAGGACATCCGTGTCTTCTTCTCAGATTGATTCACTTGACAAGTCTGAATCACTTTCAAATCCAGTTACTATCAAGAGTAGTCAAGAGAGTTCAGGGACTACTCCTTTAAGTCAAAACTATAAGTCATCAAACTTAAAGTCTTCATGCAAGAGTGGTATGACTCTTGGAAAAAGGAAGAGGAACATTGGAAAGAAGGCAAAAGCGAATTCAAAACTGGAATCTGGTGGACCAAAGCAGTCTACTATTACAAGGTTCTTTACTAAAATTACACCTGATGTTTCTCAAGATAGGGTAGTCCAGATCATACCTGATCAATCTACAGAAGAAAATTCATTCCAGAGTGATGATAGAAAATCATATGAGGAGGAGATATGTCTGTTTATTCAGATAATTGGCGGCAATGAATCATCAAGAGGCTATGCTGCCACCATCCTGGAGAGGACAAAAGGAAACGTTAATAAGGCATTAGATATACATTATGGTAATCCAGAGGGTAACTTAATTGAGGGTATAGAGAAATCGGTAGCATCAGACAATTTGGTTCAGCCCCAGTGCAATATTAAGGAGTGCTCTTCTGCCCAGGAAAAAACTGTATCAGAGGTGGGAAAGCATATGGTTGATCTGTCCATACAGAGATCATTGACAGAAAATGTGGCTGCAGCTCATGTTGTACTGCCACCAGAAAAATACGATCCTGTACGACATGGTCTGTTCTTCATTTTGAAGTTGATTGACTTGGATGTTCTTACTCTATCTATAGTATTAATCTCTGAAGCTAAACCCTGAGATTCATGCACAGCATGCTGGAGCTTTGGAGAGCCTGCTCCGTATATCCATCTCGCACAAACATTTGAGCTGGTTGAGGCGGAAAAAGGAAAGATCAAAGCTACTTCCATGTTGTGCAATATGTTCAGAAGGTTTTCTGCTGAGAGTTGTCCCCTTTTATTTCATTTTTTCCATGTTACTATCATTCTCATGAAATAAGAATTTCGAATTTAGTACTAATGAACAGATGGAGATATGCTGCTTTCAATCTTTTTGCATGTGTGCAGTTTGCTAGCCTTGTCTCCGGAGGATGTGCTACATGCTGTGTATCTGTGCACAAACAAGATTGCTGCTGACCATGAAAATATAGTTAATGCACTTCCCCTTTTCCTTTTATTTATTATGTGCTTGTGTAGACATCAAGTGCAGACATCAAGTGCAGACATCATTTAGTGATCTTCTAACTCTCACGTATCAATTATGCAAATGCAAGTTGCAATTATTCCCCTCTAACCTCTGAGACAAATTATTTCTGGTGTTGGATGCTTCAGTGAAGATGTTCTAGGTTAAATATTCAGATAATGAACATCTATAATATGATGATATGCAATTAAGTTTACTTGGCTGGAATTGGCATATCCATAAAGAAGAATTGCTACATTGACATGCTTTTATATCTTCAGGGTTGAGAATTTGTTTATGTTCTCTGGAGCAAGATTAATATGTACCAATGTTGTGCTAATGATGTAGGAGCTCAATATTGGTGGAGGCTTAGTCACTTCATCACTGGAAGAGGCATGTGGGGCAAACCGGTCTAAAATAAGGGAGATGTACAATAGTTTGGGGGATCTTGGTAGGAATATATGACTAGATGTGTTTTTCTATTTCTTCCATGATTATTTTCCTTTTCCCTGGCTTGTTCAGAAATCTTCTAAACAATGATTATCTATTTATGGGTAAAAGGTGATGTTGCTCAAGTGTGCCGACAAACACAGACATTACTTGCTCCTCCTCCTCACCTTCTTATAAAAGATGTATTTTTGGTCCTCCGAGAGATAAGGTATGAGTAATCCAATTGATTCTATTTGACAGAATCCCAAATTTTAAGGATTATTATTGTTATAAATTTATAATGATTGTTTTCAGAAGCATGAAGAACTTTCGACTGAAATCATACCAATACAAGATGACTATAGTGCCTAGTGAAGGCAGCAGGATTTTAGGCTGAACTTCTAGTGGTTCTTTGCATATTGTAAAGGTCTTTCTCTGCTGTTTGATGTTGAGTTGACATTTAGAGTTATTCAGGGTTTACATGGTTAAGTGTGATTTTCTTTCTTTCTGTCTTTCTTTTTTTCCCCCCTCTAAAACAGTTCCGCAATTATAAACATTTATGCTTTGTAGCAGAGATCAACTATCTCTGTACAGATGCATTCAATGGAGATTGATGCCAACTGTCAAATGCCAATGTCACTTACAATTAAGATGCAGAACTTTACTGTGCATTCTTGTGGATGCTATGCCAGGGATTTTTCTCTCAATTGATGTCTCGTTCTAAACACATAGAGAATTGCTTAGAAATTGATATCAATCAGCTTGAAGGGTCCAATTATGTTTGCTTCTTTAGCGAAAAAGCCTAAAAATATTTAGCGCTTAGAATGACCTTTTTTCTCGAGCAGTTAGTTCTCTCTGACACGTTATAATATTTCCAGAATTTGTATTTATCATTATTTAACTTGCACACTTTGAGGTAAACTTATTGTCATGTGTTTCGTTAACCTCATACTCACATTTGTCATGTACTATTCATCAGTGTGCAATCAGGTACCGGGAGCACTGCTCGAAAGAAGAGGCTCATTGTAAATCTCATGCGTGCATGCAGGGAGAAGGAGATGAAGTTTATTGTAAGAACTTTGGTAATAATTTTTGCAGAGATCTTCAGTTCTATTACTATACATAGTATTTCTGTGAAATTTATGTCTTCCAAAACTGCATTAATGATATTTTCTTCTCCTATTGTGTAACATTAGGGAAAATTATCTTTGGGCATGCTAAGTATTGACTTAACTAATTATATTGATGATTGAGTACAATTTTTAAAAGAAGGGCAGGCATAAAGATTTCATTAGAATCCAGTAATCTTTTACACATGCATGGTAACTTGCGTAAATAAACTTGCAATTAGCCAGCTTATGTTGATTAATTAGTTCTCTCCATTGGTTACATTATTTGAAGGGACGAATCTAAAACTACTATTAATTTTCTCGTTCTTTATATTTTTCTTTTTCACTTGGAAATCTGTCATTCTTAGGGATTACCATGAAAGGGTTATTTGATTGACTGTCTGTATGCAAAACGTAATTGAGATCTCAATTTCATGTGGCAATCTTTTGGCTCCCTAAAATGTCTGTCTTTCTTTTAGTTCTAGGGGGTTGAATGCCATAACTGTTTAGTGCCTATATTTCTATTTAGATCTTCTGATCAAGTCAGCAAAAATTCAAGGAAAACTAAATCAGAGAGAAAGCTAAAGTTTGTAGATATTCCATACTTTCAATGCACGAGTTATTCCAGACCTTGTCATCACTGCTTGGAACATCAGATGACATGAAAATAGATCTGAAATGATATTCTTAGTATGTTAGAGAAGTCATACTCTGTCTGAAGTGATTCCTGAATAGGTAAGGAACTTACGGATTGGAGCAATGATGAGAACTATTCTACCTGCATTGGCTCAAGCTGTTGCTATAAATTCCTTGTTTAATTCTTCTGATGAACAAAAAGCTGAAAATTTGAAGGAGAAACTTCAGGTTTGATTTCTATTCTTTAGATTGCATGAAGATTCATAATGACTGAATTTGATATCATTTGTATGTATCATACAAAGAAGTAAGTCATGAGTTGGAGTTTTTTAATTACAGTGTTGGAAAATCGACTGTTTTCATTCATGTGAAAATTTCAACCTAAGTCATGAGTTGGAGTATTTTAATTACAGTGATGGAAGATCAACTGTTTTCATTCATGTGAAAATTTCAACCTGTGTGCATTACTGTTAGTTACTTTAGTCCAGAATTTTCTTATCTATTTATGTGGCTAATCTTGTCACATGTTATTTTCTAGTACCTTTCCACAGCAGTTGTTGAAGCATACAATATAATTCCAAATTTGGTGAGTTGCATGTATTTGAATCCTGACTCCCAAGTTTTTTCACCTATTTTTCTACATGCATCAAAGATTCTTTTCTGTGCCTTATTCTAACAGGATTTCATTGTTCCCTCACTCATAAGTAGAGGCATTGAATTTTCATCATCAACTTTGTCAATGGTGCCAGGAGTACCTATAAAACCCATGCTTGCAAAGTATAGACTCTTGAAATCACTTAGAACTTATTATTAGGCTGTTTACATAATCTAATGATGTATTCACTAATTGTACATGTTTTCTTATGATAGAATTACAAATGGAGTATCCCAAGCACTGAAACTCTTTCAAGATAAAGCTTTTACATGTGAATACAAGTACAGTCCACTTTCATCAAGCTTAGTCCATCATGAAGATGCTTTTTTCTTTTTTGTTTTATCATAAGTGCAGTTTCTACTTTGATTGTTAATGTGTAACATCCTCTAAATTCTTACTGTAATGCTGGTTATGGCCACTTAACTCTATTATTTGTTTTCCAATTGATTAAACACAAATTGCATTGTTGTTGTTGTTGTAGCCATAAGACATCTCATTCATATACAGGAAAACATAGAACTTTTAGAAATTGTAAATCTATTCTAAAGAATTTGTAACTATTACATTGGAAAGTGCTTAATAACAGCATCTTAGACAATTATTAATATCATCTCTGTGATATTTAAAACTTCACATTTTCTGATTCTTCAACCTCTCACGGTGCCTCCCTTCTTATATTACTCTTTCAGTCCTTATTTGGATGCTTTCTGTTTGTAATTTCAGATATGATGGTCAGCGTGCCCAAATACACAAATTACCAAATGGCACTTTCCGTGTATTTTCACGAAATGGGGATGAAACAACGTCAAGGTTTCCAGATTTGATCAATATAATGAAGGAATATTGTAAATCTGCTGCAGTAACTTTCATGGTGGATGCTGAGGTTAGATATTCTTATGGGAGAAGATGACCGTGAATTGGAATAAGATTCTGTTTATTGATATTTCTGTTGCTTTTTGGTTCTAGGTAGTTGCCGTTGATAGAAAAAATGGCTGCAAGCTCATGTCATTTCAAGAACTATCATCAAGGGAGAGAGGGAGCAAAGATTCCTTTATTGCAGTGAATAATATAAAGGTTTGACCTTTTGTCAATCATAAAATGGTCCAATATGTATAAATGCATGAATAAGTTGTCATATATAGGGACTTAGAACAGAAAATAGAGATGAGAATAGAGAGAATAGAAAATTAGGGTTGAGAGAGAAAATAGATTGGGAGAAAAGAGAATAGAATTGAGCAGAGAAGAGGTTGTTTACTGATATTTTTCATTCATTTCCAGGTACAACTATTCCTTCTTTTTATATAGGTATACAGGTTGTTGCACAGCTTTGTACAGCTGGCTCCATAGCTAGCTACAACTAGCACAACTCACAGCTGCATAACAACCTAAACAAACTCTAACCAAACAGTTATTTCCCTCCAGATTCTCCTATAGTATGCGACATAAGTGTAATCATTGAGATAAGATGTGAATAAAAAATGCTGATATAGTATCTGTTCCTGGGAACAAATGCAAATTGTAGTTAGTGCAAATATAAGTGTTTGAAAATTATATGATGCTGATGATGTATATTGTTCCTACAGAGATGCAAAATTGTAATGGCTGAGGCTTTCTGGAACTGTTGCAAAATTGATGCTTATGAAGCATTGTGCTCCTGTGGCTCCTGTTGCTTGGGTGTATAGATTTATATGTCTAGCATTTGTTTATATTTATGGAAAAAAATTGGTGGACATCTGCTCTCCTGATGATCACGAAACTTGTATTGGATTATAGCATTAGCATCAAAGCAACTCCATTGCCCTCCTCCCATAAAAATAAACAAATAAATTATCATGATTAGACTTAGAGACTTATATTTCCATAGCCCTCATCCCAGATTCATGTTTAATAGCCTGGCACAAAGTCTGAAGTTCAAAGAGTGAAATGATGAGAAATTTCTTTTAATTACATTCTAACTAATGTAAGAATATATTGTTAGAATTGTTTAAACTTGGATTCGAGTAAATTTTAGACAACCATGATTAGCAATTGTGGGGAACATATGAGAACAAACATAAATTAGTTCTTGTAAAGGGCATAGGATCATAACTTGTGGAAAACAAAGAGTGGATAGGAGTATCATATGATCTCTGTACATGAAACTTGCGCTTTTAAAGAGAACTGCAATTAATCTTACTTGCACGATCTAGGTATGTGAAAGAAGATCTTTGGAGATTTATTTATGAGGTTATAGTCATTTGAACTTTGTTGGATGGATCTAATATTGGTTTTTCCTCCCCATCATTGCATTGGCCAAGATTAGAATATTACAAGGCAATACTTGGGAGGGCCTTACTAATCCATTTAGGTCTTTTTTCATGTAGAAATGCCTGACTTAATAATTAGGTGTTGTCTATTTAATTGTTGATAAATTTGTACGATCATGTAACATGATTTGCCTCTGTGATTTATTTTGATAAAAGTCGATTACATTTCATGTAATCTTATTCTGATCTTTTGGCTTTTCTCTGGTGTTTCCCTGTATGCAGGTTGATATTTGTGTATTTGTCTTTGATATCATGTTTGCTAATGGAGAACAGTAATTACCTTAAACCTTCCCTTGGAATTTTTTGGTCTTATATGACTAGCAAATCTGACTAGCAAAGATTGTTTGAACACGTTAGTTCTTTTCATCCTCCATTTTCTTTATTAACCCGTTTGGAATGATTTTTATGATGAAATTTCTCTTGAAAAAATTTTAATTCAAATGAATTTAGAAAATTCATATGTTGAAACCATTGATTAGTGAAATGATGTATTTATATTTGTATTTTTGCATTCTTTATATATAATTTAAGTGGAGGTGTTTTCCACTTAAATTATAATTAACATTGTGTTTGGATAGGAGAAAGGAAAATATTGAAAGGAAATTAGTTTTTGAATGATAAATTACAACTTTATCTTTAAAAACAACCTACAAAACATAGGATGTATTTGTAATTTTAAAAAAATTTCCTCCCACTTTTCCACCAATTTGGAGAGAAAATGGAACTGGAATATAAGTATTATTTTCCTCAAAAAAAAATTTCCTCTTCATTTTCCTCCTATCCAAACACTTCTCCTTTGGCATGAATTCTAGTAATTTTAACTTTCAAATATGAGAAATGATCCAATGGAATTCAGTTCAATTGAATTCCTTCATCATTCTTTATAAAGTTTAACATTCTGGTTCTATATTGTTCAGATCTTGAATCAGTAGTACTTTTACAATGCGAATAGCTAACTTTGGCAAATTTTTTTCCTTCCTTTTTTCTTTCAAGGGGTAAAGGAAAAGATGGTTGCATATTATGATGATCACTCTCATTTTGTAGGCTGCTGGAGCTTCCTCTTCGCAAAAGGAGGCAATGTACACATTTTCTTACTCTCCCTGTAAATTTTTTTTATTTCTACTGGGTAATCCTAGCTTTTATGCTTTGGCAATACCACAGACCTAAAGGATTTGTTTTGTGATGAGAGGGTGGGCTATTTTGAGTATGCAAAGGAAATGACGGTAATTGCTTTAAATTTACTTGTTCACACAGTGAATCATCTTCTCTCATTTGTTTATAATAGTTTTTGTTTCGTAGGTTGAAGCACTTGATTCTTGTTTGACCAATAATGCAACAATGGCCAAGATAAACTCTTTGCTTGAAGATGCATGGCATTCCTCATGTGAAGGAATAATGTTGAAATCTTTAGATGTTCATGCTGAATATTCTCCATCGAAACGTACTGACTCATGGCTAAAGGTTTTTCACATACACATTGTTATTTTATAAACCGGCTAAGGAAGAAAATGAATGACTTTTCATGAACTAAGTCTCCTTTGCAGGTCAAACGAGATTATGTCGAAGGATTGAATGACTCGCTTGATTTAGTCCCCATTGGTGCTTGGCATGGGAATGGGAGAAAAGCAGGATGGTAGAAACAGAAAAATAAACATCTCTTTTGCCTTTTCTTGGTTTCACTGGAAATTGTTTTTTCTTGTGGTTGCTTCTGCTTCTCTCCCTTTTTATCCCTCATAATACAATGGCACGAAATCTCACTTCAGATTAGTTAATGAACTGTTGTCACGGTTATTAAGTAATTTCAGAATCATTAAAATGATTGGTCAATTAGTTGGAGACTGGAAAAATCAGGTCAAGCAAGTGCACACCCCTCTTTCAGGATATTCACCAAAAAATAATGAAAACTAAGAAATACCAAGGCATCAAGGCATTTTGATTTCATGTTCTTCCTAATTGCATTGTGTGTCGATGCATGGTCATGTCAAAGCAACAGTGCTACTGCTACCTACAATTTCATTCAATTTTATTATGTTGCAGGTATAGTCCATTTCTCATGGCATGTTACAACCCTGAGACTGAGGACTTCCAGAGTGTTTGCCGTGTCATGTCTGGGTTCTCGGATGCATTTTACACACAGGTAATTGAATTGGGCAGGTTATCATGGTACTGTTGGAAATAGGAATGAGCAATAATCGTTTGAAGCTGAAAAACCGAGCTGAACCAATTTGGTTCAATCAGTTTGGTTCAATTATGACTGCAAAGGCACATGACTAGTTTGATTTCGGTACATTTGTGAGACACATCTCCTGTACCAGTATCATTATCCCTAACGGTAACAATTGGTTTGAAAATCGAGATGCAGATGAAAGAATTCTTCTCTGAAGATAGAATATTGTTGAAGAAGCCGTCCTACTACCAAACTTCCGAGGTGCCAGACGTGTGGTTTTCTCCAGAACTTGTCTGGGCAATACGTGGTGCGGACTTGACAGTGTCTCCAGTTCACCATGCCGCTTCAGGTTTAGTTCATCCATCCCGTGGCATCTCAATGAGATTTCCAAGATTTATTCGCTCTGTGTCAGACAGAAATCCAGAGGAATGTAGCACTGCTGTAGATATTGCAGAAATGTTCAATTCTCAAACACGGAAGATGAATGTAACGGGCACAGT
>CAOGCB011399943.1:0-23747 GCA_948266635.1 Cnidoscolus chayamansa | reverse complement strand
TTTTTTTGTTTTTTAATCAGATCTTGTCGAATTATGCTGGGGCTTGGTATTGCCATTTGTCAGTGAAATTTTTCATTTGTCTGAATTGTTTATAATCTGCCACTGCAATTTTTATAGGCTTTCATCTTTTTCACAAAAATAATATTTTTATATAAATTAAAAAATTAGTAAAATATAATTAACATAACAATTTGTATTATTTTTTAATATTTCTGTAAAAAACAAATATATCTTTACAGGGAGAAAATAATAATTTCGTTCAGTACTTGACTGACGCTTTCTTTCAGCACTTTACATGGCCCTTCAGTGTACTCACACCCCCACTTGTGCGAGGAAGTAAATAGGTTACGCAACCAGCTCCTAAATGGAAAATTGAGGACTCGAGATTTTTCTATTTCAAGTTTAGCAACGAGTACAAACAAAGCAAGAATTACTTGGGCATTATTCTAAAGGAGTTCTGCATCTTTCGTCGTGTTCCATTTAACTCCAAATTGATGATTCTTTTGGACCCAGCAGCAAACCCTTTTTTAGTTATTCTTTTTCTGCACTAACATATCCTTGCAATTTGCATTTCAGGCCTGTGGACAAAAATACAACTTAATGAGCCTAAAATATTGGATCCCATAAATTAATTTAGATAGTGTAACAAATGCTTAGTTTATAAAGTAAAGATATAGAGAGAGAACTCTTTTCTTCTCTTCTCCTTAACTTGTTCGTCTGTCCAGTTTCTTTTGCTTCTGATAGATTATCTCTGCCACTCTCAAGCAGGGAACGGCTCTCTTTTCCTAGCGCTGAATGTGGGTTTCTCTCATCATAAGTGTACCTTCGGGACACAAATCAAGGAGCTTTATAAAAGGGTATAGTTACTACTATAGACATACACCATAATTTATGGGTTACTTTGGTTTATCCTTTGCGTTTGCTGTCTTGTAGAGTGCAGGTTGATGTGGCTAGAGAAGATCAATTAAGATCCTATTGCAGAAGAACCAGGCTACTAATTTTCATATATGATTGTCTGTGTTCTTGGTGGAAGGCGTCTGAGATGGTTGATGTATCCTTCGCATGTGCCAGCCTCTGAATAGCTGGAAGCTTAGCCAGTGGTTGGAAGGGATGCCTGCTGCTGCTGGTTGATTCAGTGAAGATCTTTGCTTTTCCAAGTGTAGAAGATGAAGTTAACATCCTCTTTCTCCATTGCTGATGAAGTTTGGTGGCGCCTGCGTCAAGGCTGGTTGCGTCTTCTTGAAAAGTCAATTAAATTGACAAGTTGAAAGATGTTGATATGGATCAACTTAAGATGGGTCCCTTGTTTCAGACTAAATGTGATCAAATGTAAATAAGAGGATGAGGATGGTTGCGTAAGAACCACCATGGTTGGGCTATGGACCATTTTACACCACCAAAAAGTTTATGGCATCCAGCATTCTTATCGTTTAGGTGAAGCAAAAGACAGCTCCTCAAAAGCACACTGCGGTGGTTGGTCGCTTAGCTGTTGGAGGGTCTCCCTCATCACTTTTAAATTTAATGAATTTTGAGAACACCCAAATTCACAATGTATACAACTCTTCTTAATCATTAATTTTTTTTTTTTTTTAATATGGTTGCTAAGAATAAAATCTCCTTAAATCATTAAATTCTTTTTTAAAATAGTTTCATTTTGAAATGAGTATATTCCTTTTTGAATGTCATCTTCTATTTAAACAGAATTAAAACATTGTCTCATTATACTAAATTAATAAAAGCTAATATTATTTCAATAAAGAAATTTAAAAAAAAATTGAACGAAATAGTTATTTTAAATTTTAATATAAATTTGTACTTATATATATATACACACACATATAATTTAGAATTTTATAGAATGAATTGAAAATTTTAAAATGTTAAATTATATTTAAAATAAGTATGAAAAATCATCCAAGCAAAATAAGGATAAAATACCTAGTAATATTTAATTAACTAAGTAGTTTTTAGACTAATATTATTTTTCATATAAAGACAATTTTTTTTCTTAGAAACGATAGAAAAATACAGATCTTGATTGTGCAGAATAAAAGGTAGATATAAATATTACAAGCGGGGTTGGATCCAAAGCCCCAGTTGTTTGTGCCTCTGAGCTGGGTTTGTCTGATTGCTGTTATGGAAAAACAGTATACTTGAAACCACAAATTACACAAAAGAGAGAAATGTTATAAAATCAGTGGCAACATACAAAATTTAATAAAGCATCATTAATCTCTGGATAATGGGTATGTGTTACCTCTCTCAACTGGTTGAATATCATTTTCATGTCCTTAAAAATCAAGTAGAGCTAAAATGTCCTTGACTAGAAAACTCTCTCATCTTCGTGCAATTCTTTGCCCTGCACCAAGTAACAAGGCCTTCCCAATTGCCCCCGAGTGAAGTCCACACACCAGAGCTACTGTTCCTCCTATGACTATCCATTTCCAGTCAATGCCCTGATCCTTGTGTCTTCTTATGTCTACCATTTCTCCTTTATCCTCTTCACGGATAACAGGCTCTGAAGAATCCATGCTTTCATCAAAAGAAATTTTTGTTGTGATCCTCGCCATAAGTGCACTTCTCGACAATGAAGCCTCTGTTTTCCTAGCATTCTGATATGCTCTCATTCCAGAATGGAACTTCTTGACAGTTCCCCACATACCATGACGCACTCCCAACTTAGCCACATCTTTGGGGATCCCCATATCCTCATAATGTAAAAGGATAACTTCACATGCAGACATCTGTCCGTCTCCCTTACGAGATTCCACTGCATCCATTTATCAAATAGGCCAACCAAGATGTGCCATTATATCGTCAGCCTAATATATAGAAAAAGATAAATTAGGTGATTTTATTCTTAACAAATCTTACCAGGCCTGATAACCCAACTTGAGAAATAATGCTCCACACGTCTTGGTTTGTCACGCTTGGGCAGTCCAGGATAAGGAACCCCCTGCAATGTGTTGGTCTTTGCAATCAGTACTTCATTATCCACATCAAGTTATTAGTAACCATGCCGTTTTACTTGAAAGCAGGGAAAAGATGCAACGGCAACACCTTAATTATGAAGTGTGTGTTTATTTACAGAAAACAATTTTATGTTATTCATTTTCCATTTTTAAACGAAACTTTAGTTTTCATTTTTCATAGAAAATAAGGAAAAATAGGCAAAATACATTCACATATCAATGATGATAATAAATTGTCTTCCAAATCAAAATAGAAAAAATATTCATCATTTTGGTACTTAAAAAAATCATTTACAAATATATTTTAAAACTTAATTACTTTTATTTTTTTTTTTAAATTGCATTACTATTTTGATTTTATAATTATATAATGATTTTTATAAAAAAATATTTCATAAAATAATTATTTAATTTTAATTATAAAAATATTACTATATAATTTTATTTTTATAAGTCATTGGAGAAGACAATGGAAAACAACTTGTTGTTTTATAAATCTTAGCTTAAAATTTAGAAAAATGGAAAATTAGTTTTCCAGTTCTCAATTAGGACATCCGGCACATATGAATGCAAAACTTTCTTTTCCAATTTTCCTAGAAAATTCTTTAAGAAACCACCCCAGTTTTCTACAAGTGAAGCCCCAGTGTCTCAACCAATACCTTTGTAATGCAATAATATGTCCTCCCAGCCTCCCATATTCTTTTACCAATGATATATTCCCGGTCACTGCAGAAAAATGGAAACTGCAAATTGGAGGAACAAAATTTTTGTCATTCAACCTTACATGTCTCAGAACTATTACTCATTTAAGAAATAATCACATCCATAAACTATAAATTGCGCACATATTTCACTCTACTAACCTTTTTTATCCAGTGAACGATCATTGTTCCTGTACGAGGGAATTCCTCTAATATTTTGAAGTATGCAAGCATTGGATCCCACTTAAGTCGAAACTCATCATCCCAGAAGAAATCTCTAACCAGTTCAGCAGTTGCATCCTCATAGACAGTTCTACTCCGGTACACAGTAGGACCTGTCTGGTGGCCAAAATCACCACCAAATACTAATCCATATTACTCTCAGAAGTATTAAACAATATAGTTATATTATCTGAAGAGAAGCTGACAACTAAGGTACATGATCGCAGATCAAGCAACCTGATGCGTTAGAAAAAATTGAGGGAATGCAGGGTAGACACTAGCCACCAAACATCAGGCATCCTTAAGCTGAAAAGCCTAGCATGTGAATACATGACAAGAAGCAATTACACATAAATGCCTGCAAACTAGAACCAAAAAATGCAGAGTAGTACAGGAAAAGCTGTTCAACAGTATTTATAAGTTGCCACAACAAGCAATTGCTGGGCATATACTACCAAGTACCAGTTGGACAAAAAACAACATGAATGCTTAAGGGATGATTATGAACTGACTGCTAGAAAGACAAAACAGTGATACATATTAAGAATCCAACACTAATTAAGAAAAATGAAATCCTTCAGATTTGATAGAGTAAGAGAGAGTGCGAGAGAGGGAGCACATAACTATATTAGATGCCTATAATTCTAGAAGCAGTTTCAGATGGTAAAAGGCTGTGTTGGAGTCTACCTGAGGTTCAAGGCGCCAAGCTTGATAGGCCATGTTTGTGGTAGACCTTTCCATCATAAATTGCCATTCCATTTGTCCATCCTTACCTTCAAGAAGGTGCAACAAGTGTTCTAAATCATTCTCTGTGACAATTTTATCTCCCTCCTCTGGTTCATTGTGGAAGCTGCATGAAAAAGTGGTATCATAAACCAACTCGTCTATGCTAATCAACAGTAATAATCATAAGAGAAATGACCAAAAACATTGAAAGAGATAAACAAAGTAGAAAAAACGTAATTATAGATTAGGAATCCAAAAATGAGCACAGCAACACCCCAGAAAATGAGAAACAGAAGACTCAGACTTGGGACTTTCAGATTCAGAATGACTACTCTTACCTATCTGTCATGCCTAATCACACATTGCCAGAGATATTTGCAATTTTCACTTTATTATAAACCTTCAAGCCAGATTAATATCAGGATTTCTTACTTGGTTCACTGGCAACTGCATGCTATTGGCCTTCATTGAAAGCACAAAATCCTTCTACTGCAGTAATTTATAACAAATGATTCCTGCAAGTTAGCTATGGAAAAGTTTTTCTCGGTACACTGGATGACCATGCCATCTAAATGCATCTGGAAGAGGGGCACAAGCCAAAAAAGGGAGAATAACGGCTAGGCATTAATTAAAACTGATGCACTTGGAAAATGTGCCCCAATCAAGATACCAACTTCCAATCAAGATACCAATAATATGTAAATACAGCTGAGAATTAGCAATCCCTCAAATACAAAACGATAATTTCTAGACCAGTAATTACGCCTAGATGACATGTAATTATGGAGTAACAAGTAATTTAATAGCTAATTTCTATAACCAACTGCATCAATCATAATTCCCCTTGTAATCCAAAAGAATCACCAAAAGTCTTAAGGTATGGTGCTCGCTCTAAACAGAATTGTCTTGTGAGAGCTCTCCTTACCAACATTGGAACAGTAACATCTACCTAATACCCAGGACCAGACCTTTACGGCTTTACCTCTGTGACAAAGCAAATCTAGTAACTTAAGATCGATAGGTCAAACATAAGCATACATAGAGCCACCACCTATCGAAAATTAAAGACAATGATACATAAACATGCAACACCAATTCATTCTGTCAATGCTAGAATTGCACTTGCCTAATCGTTAGAAGTACATTAAAGAACAACATCACTACAAATTTCATTATATTAAACACTCAGAAACCACTTCAATTACTAGAAAAATCCGCTATCAATAACGAAAGATCAAAAATACCATGTCCCCTTTAAAAGAAGAGATTGAAATTTTCCCAGAAATGTATAACAATATTTAAAAGAATAGAACCCACGCTCACCTAATAGAATCCAGGCCTCCATGCGCCGAGTTCCTGGATGAGGCCGGATGAGTCGAAGTCGGAGTGGCAGCGGATTTTCTATTCTTACCCTTGAAATTCGACCAAAGGGTGCCGCAAACAGAGAAAGCCGAGAGAGCCGTAAAAGCCAACCAGAGGCGTCGAGCTCCAAAACCCGGCGGCGCCGTCCATAAAAACCTGAACTTGCTGCGTAGGCCGAGGAAAACCAAGCCAGTCCACCTGGGGCGCCAAGACCATCCAATAACAAGGCCGATCATGACGGCAAGCCATATAGGCACTGCACAAAGCAAAATGTCGACGAATGTTTCGGTGATCGAGGGTTTCTTCCAAAACTCCATCAGATCGAAGAAAGTGTCGTCCATTCCCTAAAAGATATTTCTAACTTCCCGGGAAAATTAAATGATTTTCCAGGAAAATTAGACTTAATTAATCCTCTTATGCAAGAGATTAGAGCTTTACATAGATTGTGGGTTGAGGATTTTCTGTGACAGATCCAGGCGAAACAAAAGAATTTAGATGGACAGAGAAAAAGAGAAAGAGAGAGAGAGAATAAGAAAAGGGAAGAGTCGATATCGATATTACGACGAGATGACGTGGACGGTGGTTTGGTCTTGGATGGGAGCGTCAACGGTTTTTGCTGTGTTTTTCGGTCCTGTCGAGGACGGGTCGGGTAATTATTATTATTATTTTTTATATTTATGTCTTTTAATTAATTTTCCTCTTTTTCACATTTTTATAATTAAATAAATTAATTTAACTATTGCAAGTATTGAATATTAATAATAAAGTTTCTTATGAATATTATTTATTGGGCATAATTAAAATTGACTTATTTTGTTATAATAAATAAAATTTAAGAGAAAAATAAAATAAAAGTTACTTGGGAGGTGTTGACTTAAATTATTCCTTTTTTATTTAATTGTTTTATATTTGGTTGTTAGGTTATATAAATAAATAATATTATTTTCTTATAATATATTTATAAAATAATGCGATTTTTACAAAAAAAAAATAAATAAATAATATAAGTGATTTTATTATCAGTTTTTACTTAATAAAAATAAAATGAATTATAAAATCATGGTTGTTTTTTTTTATATATTTTTAGTGGATAATATATTTAAGTTTAAGATGCAAAGGGGTGTGTAGTTGGGCTCCCAAGCCTGCCCATGAAAAGAATAGCTGAGAGGTTGGGTTTGGGCTTTGATTATACAAATTTTAATTTATCTTGAAATTTGAAATAGTTATAATGGATTTTTGAAGGGAATGGAAAACTCTTTTTTTAAGTCTCAACAAAATCTACCTTTTATGTCTTTCACTAATTTAAAATGGACTTTTATAAGAGCAGTTGAATGCTTTATGGCGAAGACAAAATCCACATGATCACCTCAACTCCAATAAAAGTAAGTAAAGAAATATATTGAAGATGGCTTTATCGAGCATAGGGATCATCTTTTGTGGGCATACATACTCAAGATGTCTCTCTTCTCTTTTGACTCCTCCCTCCTCTTAGGCCTTAGCCATGGAGAGAGAGGCCAAGGGATCAAATTACAAAGTGCTAAATGCCAATAGAATCTTACTTTGCTGCAAAATGATGTCATTCCCTACCACTTCTCTATCAAGAATATGATGTCATTTTCCTATTCTCTTGTACGGCTTCTATTATAGTTAGTTAAGTTCCATGAAAAGGATAAACCCTAGATTTCCCACTAATTTTAATTACTTAATTATTTGAAATCTTGCTTATTAAAACCCATCTTTTTAGTGCTGAACTCATCTCTAAGAACATATGATGTTAATGTTAAAATCAAATAGAAGAAATGAGTTGACATGTATGTCTATGATTATATTAATTAGTAATAAGTGAAAGATTTCATTTTCTACTTCAAAAGAACACACATAAGTGGTTTGTCTTCCATTTTTGAACCATTCACTGAGCAAGCAAAGATAGCCCAAATGGCCAATTCAGAGAAAATCAGACAAGAAGATGGTATTCCAATAATACACATCACTGAAATTCAACTGAACATATAGGGTATCATCTATTATTATTTGTGTCTGTACTCGTTACCAAAAGCTATAAATTCATCCACATGCACCTATTCCTCTCATGCAGATCAAACCCACATGGGAAAACACAATCTGAGCCACAAAGTGGTAACTGGTAAGTAGCTGTGTATCAGTGATCAGTGCATGAGCTAAGATGATCCCACATGGAACGATATTTATATTCATGCATACAACTGGCCCACATTTGGGATATGAATAGGGTAGCTGACCCACAAGACATTAAAAAGTGAAGAATGGGCTTAAGACTAAGGGGCTGGATTATGATTGCAGTCTTAAGGTGAAAAAAAGGAGTAAATTCAAAGCTCACTTTGATGGTTGGTACTCCTACACTATGTCTCCTCCTCTTTCATGCAACAAATATGATAAAGCAAACAGTACAAACAAGCAACCTATCTTTAATATTCTTTGCAACTCTCTGCAAGCAAAGTTAAACTGGCAAAAATACCCCAAAAAGATGGAACACAACTTTATTTATCCGTTTATTTTCCTCTTCCCACTCACACTAACTCCTACCCGTTTCTGTTTTTCAACGAATTTGGTAAAACCCAAGAAAGCCAGTAGAGTCTTGGGTGGTACTTGAAACCAAACTCCAAGAAAATTTTCTTTTACAATGGTCTGTAACATGTCTCCATGTCTCTTCACAGTAGGACTATGTGTGACTTAACTACAAGTCCATGAGTATCTTCTCATAACCCAGGCTGCATATCAACCTATTCTTTCACAAATCTCCCACATTATTAAATATGCAGAATTTTCTTAATTCTGTTTCAAAGTAGGCTAAATTCCATTACAGGTATTCAGAAAAAAGGACTAAGCATGTTGGAAGAAATAACTTGTTTCCAAGCTTTTTAGTATAAGATTCAAGGTCCTTTTGGTCGCAATTTCCGAGGAACTGACGACGCATATTGATCGAGGAGAAATGAAAAACGACTCTATCTTTAACATAAGCAACATAAACCTTCTTTGGAAAAATGGGTTATCAGAACATTCATCCCAGATTAGTTTAATTGGTATGAGGACATGCTTGACATTCATCAGGAGCTGCAGATAGGGAAAAAAGAAGGAAACATGAGTTGAAGCTTGAAAGGAAAAGAAAAGGAAAAAGAAGAACTGAATATACTTACACGAAAGATTGGCAAAACTTGACAATGTAGAAAAATATAGTAGAGTGCAGGCATCAAGCAAATAATTGATCTCCATAACGGGTTTCTCTTGTATCTTTGAGTTGGGGGGAATGAAGCCTGGTCCGAGATCATTCAGAAGCCGTTTGAGTGTGGTCCAAGTGAATGGTCTCGAACCAGACAGCATTCCCCTCAACTGTGCATAAACCAGAGAGAGAGAGAGAGACTGTTGCATTTTGATTTGGCCATGCATTGTGTTTTTGATGGGCCATTATATACATGAGGATGAAATAGAGTGGGAGTATCTTTATGTGGGTCTGATTGACATGGAGTCCCACTTTCTACAGCTTCTCTTTCTCTCTCTCTATCATGCTTTTCACACAGTGTTGAACAAGGAAACTTTGGCGTTGTTTGCTTGTGTTGTGTAGCCAAATTTTCACTTTGCTTGTTGCCTTCAAATTGACATATCCCCATTGGCTACAAAAATCAAATACCACAACTTTTAAGATGATGGACATTTCTTGGAATCACAGGCAACCAAAAACACACCCTTTAATCCAAGGATGTAGACTTGTAGTGTGGTTGGAGGAAATTAAACCCACTTGTCATTGATAATAAATGAGTCCAAATCAAAGAATTCAGATTCCAAATTTAGCAGAAGGCATCTATAAATCAAATTTGGATCTATAAAAGAGTTGTAATTGAATAGAGTTACTTGAAAATGAATAGAACTGAAGAAAAGTGTGAGTCATTAGTCATTAGCGCATGAGCAAAAAAAGGAAAATTAGGAGATGGGAGAAGCTTCATCAATGAGAGACATTGACATAAACAGTGGGATTCCAATCTTAAATGGAAAGAAATACAGGTTGGCCTGCCAAAGCATTGATCAGAACCAGCATGCATAAAGAAGAATGGAAGTGGGCATAGGAAGGAAAAAGCAGGGGAAAGAAAAGTTAATTAAGTGATGCATACTGTATAACATGGATCTTACAGTGTTTCAAGTGCCTTTTCTACTACTGTAACAAAAGGTAATCACCTGCGTTTGCAAAATTTTAATTATCTTGGAAGTACTTATTTGACACTGTAATTTATTATTTTTATTAAATTGTAATTGAGATCTTGTTTTATAAAGTTGGGTCTGCCCATTTACATAAATATTCTTGTTTTTATAACAGCTTGCTTCAAGAGCAATAAAGCTGAAATGGTGGATATCCTGAGTGCGTGGAAATAAGCTGTTTTCTTGAATAGGAAATCTGAAATGCCCTCTTCAGTAAACACCTTACAAAGCAGGGCCATTAGGAAGATTTTATCTGATAGTAAAGATAATTGCCTTCAGACTTGGCATTTGGGCTTGTGACAATAGCAAAAAACCAGGTTTTTGTCACTGAAATATTATATGAACATCTCTACTGAAGTTGTATTCTATGAAGAGATACTCTCACTTCAACTCCCTGGTCACCATTAATTTGCTAGTTTTCATCAATTTCTCTGTTAATTCATCATATTTGATAGAGTGTTTTGCAATTCTATGAACTTGGCAGCACCGTCTCTTCTTAGTGATCATGTTATCTAGATGCGGTTTAGCACTTGAAATAATGCTGACCAAGAAAAAGTAGTCAATTGTTTGTTTTTTCTTCTGTTTTTTTATTATATTTCTAATTCAAAATTTTATAATTTTATTTTAAAATAAATAAATTAAAATTTATTAAAGAAAAACTCATCTTTCAAAGACAAAAACCTTTGATGTCCCCTCTGGTCTAGAATTGAAAACCCCACGATCACAAATCAATATATATATATATTTTTTTTTTATGTTTTTCTTCGTTCATAAAGGAACTATACTAATTCATTCAGCTAAAATCTTTTCCATTACCTGGATTTTGTCCGGATAAAATGAACTCGTAATTCTCAATTACACTCATATATATTGAGAAAGTCTAATCTAGTATGCTTCTGATTTTTTTTTTATCCAAACTAGTCTAAAAAAATTCAATCTAATCAAGAAATTGAGCTTCTAAATTTGTATGCTAAATCAAAATAATTAAGATCAAAATTTTAATATAAATAAGTTTTCAAGAGTGATTTTGTGTCATATCAAGCAGTACAAAATAGGAAAATATTTCTCTCTTACCCTTAATGGTGTTAAGCTATTGTAGTAGAAATAAAATAAAAAAAATTTTAAAAATTAAAAAAAAAGAAAGGAGAAATGCAATAGAAGCATATGCAGCTAAAAACATATGGCTTTTGAGAAATGCAGTGTGAATGCCATAAAATATGGGAAACAAGCATTGGTATATTGAAGAGCTTAAAGTAGAGTCAATTTTAATGCAAGTGCTTTAGCTAAATTTGCAAATACAAATGGGGCATGCAGGGGTTTAGAAAGTCATCTTTTGCTATTTGATAGCTAAAAACACTTCACAACAGAGTGCTTTACGCTCTATCTCTATGGGTATCTCCTTTTTTTTTTCTTCTCTTTTGCTTTAAGAACTTTTCATGATGACACTTATCATAATTATTCAGAAGAACAGAGATTTAAGCAAGACCACAAATTCCAACCATAATAAAGCTCAGCATAACTGGACCCTCCAGCCTAACTTTATATTTGCTCTCTTAGTTACAGATGATTTTCACTATCTCAAACAGTCAATTAAGCAACAAATCTTCACTGATAAACAATTTGCCACTGTTACTGCTGTATGCATTCTCTATTTTCCCTGTTTCTTTGTACACAATGCACAATGCCATAATTTCCACTCCTTTCATCAATCTCCTATTGAAAGAAGTGGAAGAAGATGTTTAGAAGATCTAATCAAAAGTAAATAGGGAACAAAGACTAGATACCAGCAGCCTGTTCACATTTTCTATAGCATTATAAGATTACTCAAGAGTGCAAAATGCAAGAAGCTTACAGAAAATGGGGAAGCTTTGTATAGATATTATAACTTACAGGAAATTTACACTTATACATTACACAAACACTGAAGCACAGCAACAAGTCCTTGCATGTTAAAAGGGAAAAAGAGGCACATTCCTCGCATAAGTCACAAAAGGCAAAGGTGGGTTTGACTCTTATAAATTAAGAACAGAAAACAAACTTAATAAGTTAATATTGAATGTTGATGATTGCATTACTCTCTCCATTTACCACAGGTGGAATTGGCATGTTTACCTCTTCCATTAGATCACATTCACCTTTAGTTTTGCAAATAGCAAGACCATTTATTAGGTAACGCTGATCTTTTCCACTGGTAGAAACTGGAGTGCTGGTTTCTTTGCAATTACCCAGGCTCTGATAATTCCCCTCACCGCAAGCGCCCTTAACCTTGTCTGCCAGAGATGGATTTACTGTATCACTGCAGCTCTTTCTTCTGCCAAGCTTAGGTGATTTTGCACGGGTTGGTGGAAGCTGGCATTTACAGAAACTTAGTAGAAAGATATTGATAAAAATTACATTATATATTGTGTGTTAATGTTCTTCAGTAACTTGCTTCCGTTACTAACTGTCAATTTCCTTCAATATCTCTCAAAATTAAGAACTCAATACCTACAAATAACATTGCAGAAAACAAGTGTCTGGGACATCAGCTAAAATAGAACGAGATGAACCTGTCAGCAATACCTTTTTTAGTTCAACCTTAGGTGGTGGTCCCTCGTGGTAGAAACTTGGCATTGGGTTAGCCTTAAACAACAAGCTTTTCCTCAGTTGCTTGATAGCTGCCTCCCTCTCTTCCTTTAATTTTGGAATCAATTAAAAAAAAAAAAGAAGTGCGGAAAACAATGTCAGAATCATCTATACCTTGACAACCACACATGCATGGCTAGTAAAAAGACTCTGAGAGAGAGATAGAGACATTAACACTTAGATTTAGAGTTCTAATTACCCTTTATTTGAGATGCTTGAATATTTTACCTTTGTTCTTGCTTCACTTTGGGTTTTCTCAGCCTCCAATGCTTGGTGTTTCTCCTCTAACTTTGAATAAAACTAAATATTGATAGCATGACAAAGACATTGCATCTTGTATTCAATATATTTAGAACATAAAAAAATTGTAGTTAATGGTTAAGCCAAAAATCAACTCGACATGAAACATGGTGATAAAGGGAGTACCTCCCTCCGTTTCTCAGCACGTTCAGAGCATCTAAATATTGGAGCTGATGCAACAGTTGTCCTTGACTTATTAGTACGAGCAGATGCTGCAGTGCTATAAACAGTCAAGGAATGAAATCAATTTCAAAACAGCGAGTGAACCAGAAAGGTGGAAGGAGCAAAAAAAAAAAAGAGAGAACACTAATTCATATATAATTTTCCAGTAGCAAGAGAATACATGGAAGTAACTGAGCAATTATCCTCCTCATCAGGATGTTTCTTGTTATTTGGTTGCAATGGCTTTCTTGATACACCAAGTGGCTGCAGTTAAACAGGCAAATTTTATTTTTAAGATCCAGATGAAAATTTTTTAAGAACTATGTTACATTAGCATTATGATCACCAACAATTTGACAGTTCTATGATCTATCAAATATTTTGGCAGATAACTAATCTCAGAGTCGTGCTACAACCTTCTGCTACAATTAACTTATATTTGATTCTGGACTAAACTACAGTTAGATGTCCATTCTTGGTTGCAGCAGTTACCTGATTCTGCTTTATTGTGTTCGGAAGGAGAACATTGTTTGCAGTAGACATTTTATTCACACCAGTGGGGACATCAAGGTCAGGTCCAATAGGACGAGCTCCACATGAAGCACGTCTTTCAGTTGCCAGAGCAAATGGCTGCGGAACAGTGTGTTTTGTTCGAACAACTCCAGAAGGAGCAGCTTTTGATGCATGCTTCTTCAATGGTTGAGACTTATTGTTATCATCTTTCGTTTTCTCTTTTCCTGATTTTACCATTTCCTCTTGCGAGCCAGCCTCAAATTTTGGGCTTACTACATTTGGGTCCTGACTTTTCCCATCATGGGGAACTTCAGAAGTCTCAACTGAGATTTCAGTTGTACATTCCTTCACTTCATAGTCCTTTGCTTCAGAGCTCTCCTCTGAACTCTGAATCTCCGGAACCCCATTAATAGGCTCAAATGACTCTAAAACATCATGATGATTGGGAACATTTTCATGATTGGAATCATGGGAAACACCATTTGAATAAACAATGATGAAATCTGGTTCCTTGTCAGTGCATATATCTGTAACTTCTACTCCCATTGCACTGCAACAAGAAACACAAACATCAAAAACACACACAATTAGATGTCATTCACACATGTTTGCATGAAAAAATCTGTCTACTTTATTAACTTTCTTTTTTCTTAGTAAGTTTTCTTAAGTCAGGGAAAATGTTTGTCCCAGTGCATGAAGCATCCTACATTGCAAGCTCTTCAAAGGGCTAAAACTAAAACTATGCAACCTTTCGATTGCATTGCAAGGAAATTGTTTTCTTCTTTGGACCTAATAATGAAGCAACAGGACTATGACACCAAGGCTCCTTTCAAAACTAATTTTTAAATGACTACAGATCAACTAGTGCAAGATAATTTCACCTCCCTAGCAAATATTAATAGATTTTATTCCATTCTTATGAACTTGCTATCAAAATATTTAATTCTGCTCTTCTGGTCCTTAATAAAGCATAGAATGAAGGATGAAGTATATTATAATCCACCATAAATAGTATACAAACCGGAAACATCATAATACATTTCTGACCTATGAACCACTCAGGAATGCTATTTTTAATCCCAGCGTGCATCAGTCAACTAATATGTGCTATTTGCTAGAGAACAGCACTGTTCAAAAGAAACAAAATGGTATTTTATATCACTCATTTTGAAGCGGTTTACTATCAAGGTATATTTGTCAAGAAGACAAGAACTACATCTTTTTATGATAAAGAATAAGTAACATTTTCAATAATAATGAATAAAACCCCACAATAGCAATGGTTTAGGGGGGAAACAACATTTAACCAGAGAGGGAAAAGGTACTATTGAAGACGCTGCAGCTTCATAGTAATAGCCAATTAAATTTTCAGCAAGAAAGTAACTAAAATTTGGGGCACAAAGGAAAGAAACAGAAAGGGATAATTAGAAGAAGATATCAATAGCCCTTTCATTGTCATTTTGAAGGCATATGAAGTTTGTTGTGAAACACAAAATTATGTTGACAGAAAAAGACAATTTGATTTATAACAATTGCATACTGAGAAACTTGAAGATTGTAATGCATATAATGCAAAATTTGAAGGAAAAAGAACTAAATAAGCCCAGAAATTATGAAGAGCTAAAGCCACCAAGTTAACGGCAAAGTTACATAAGCAAGCAAAAAAAATTTTCAGTTTATAAGCAAGCAAAAGCTAAGACCCACAATGGAGTCGTATATTTGCAAAATAAAATATTTTTTCTCGATAATTATGAAAGTGTGGCATTTCACCAACTGTATGAAACTCAAATTCAGTCATCATATAGAACATAACACATGCGAATTTGCGATTGAGCTCCAGCGAACTATATTAGAACTCAGATATGCAAACTAAGAGCTAAAGGCAGTATTTTGTAAAGACCAATAAGCACCAGCTCAAAGAACCAGGATAGAATGGGGGAGCATATCTCAAAGCTGGAAACACAAATCGTCATTCAATTGTTGCTAGGAAAACTAAAACAAAACAACTAGGTGTAAGCGTTGAGCTCACTATTAATCTACCGAAGGGAAAGCTAAAGAACTTTCAAAAGTTCCCTATCCTACATTTTCCCGTCTACCAAGCAGAGTCTGAAAGCCTGAAAACTCAAAAACATATTTATAAAAAAAAAATGATTTGCTTAAAAAAATTAAAAAAAAAAACCCCACATTTTTCAATCCAAACCCAGAACTCCCGAAGAAAAAAAGAGGAAAATACATAAGCAGATGAAATAGCAGACGAAAAGCAAAACAGATCGATATAGCAGTAGAGAAATAAGAATTTGAAGGTACATTACATGGAAGATGAGATCTAAGAAAGGAAGAGATAAGGACTGAAGGAAAAGGTAAGAAAAGAGAGGGAAAAACTCACGGAATTTGGTCGGATCTGAGAAGAAATGGAAGAGGTGCAGAGTATGAGCTGGTAGTGTCTTGTTCTCGGTGTTTTGTGCTCTGTCGAGCTGTGCAGTGTTTTTATTGCGGTTTCTTCGGCGTTTGTTTCTGTTTCCTGGTTTTATAGGACTACCTCGTCGGTGATTACGGTGTTATAACGCCGTCCGGTAAAAAAATTTGAAATTTAAAATGGTAGACACCGCAATCTCCTCTTTGTACCTTCGAATTTCAATTTCATTTTGTCCTATGAAATCTTTCACTTTCTTTTTTTAATTACTTTACTACTATTTAGTGTTTTTTATTATTATTATTATTATTATTATTATTTATAATATTCAAATTCAAATTATATATAATTTCTTCTTGATCTTCATACAATTATAAAATTCAAATCAATTTATCAATTAAATTTATCAATTCGATTCGAATATATTTAGATCTGGTAAATTAAATTTTATTAATAAATCAATTAATAATATTCACCACTACATAAATTTAATTATTTTTTATTCCTCATATTTAATTGATATTAATTAAATTAATGCAGTGTATAGAAAACCAAATTTAATTTTATTATAAAGTATTTTGGGAAATAATTTTAAATATATATATATGTATTGAGAAATAAAAATAAAAAAAAAAACTATGCATTTTGTCGATTGAAACTTAGTACTGTAAATGAAAAAAAAACAACAAAATATTTAGTTATGATATTTATTAATATTAAATAATAATAGTAAATTATAATTATGAATTGCGTACGTGTAGGACAGTTTTTATAATAAAATCATAGGATAATTTGATGGAGTTGTTATCATATTGAAGTGGCTTATTTCATAAATATTAATTTGTTTTTAAACTTATAAAATCTGGACATCCAATATTAATTTTTTTATATCAATTTTTTTAAATTAAAGGGCAATCTGCCCCAAGGTTTTCTAGGGAAACAAACACCGTTTTCCTTAATTGAGAAAGTTGTCATTCATCTTGAAGTACATTCAAATTCAATGACTTTAATGTGATGTCACTTAATTATAAGTACAAAATGCCATTTCTATTTACAACTTTCCCCAACAGATTTTGTTCTCTTCTTTCTGTTCTGATTTTTTTACCCTAAAACCAAAGGCTGCCTGCCCTTGTCCTCACTGCTTGATAATTCACAATGCTAAAATTGAAAACTTAAAGAAATAAATTTAATTTTTTTTAAATATGTTCTGCAAAAAGATATAATTCATGAAATTGGACGTTTCTTGTAATACATATTTTTAACGTAAATGGGTAAATTAGTTGAGACGTTTAGGCAAAAAAAAAAAAGTGGCTAGGGTTTGTCATATATCATGAACAATGAAGAAGAACCAAGTTCATATCTTCACAAGAAAGCAATAGAAGAGAAGATGTTCCATCTACATTATTGCTAAGGACCCCATCCCTTGATTATTCCTTCTTAACCCTTTTGAAAAAGCCCTAACACCCTCTAATTTATTTTAATACCCACTTCATTTTATCTCTCTACTTCCCAATTTGCCCTTACCCCATATCACCATCATGTTTCCTCACCAACAATTTAAGATTATTAGCTAATTAATGCCCTGATAAGGTCCCAACTAGACACCAACCTATGATTTTACCAATGGTGTCTATTCTGTAAATTAATTGTGTTCTTGTATTGTTGTTATAGGAATAGTGTATTAGTGGGGTTAAGCTTGACGTTAATGGTGGGCAATAATGGAATTTGAGAATGTTTGTGGCCATGGAGCAGCTAAAATGAGGACACAGGTGAGGCCTTTGTGAGCTGTGAGGTTATGACTTTTGTTTGTTGGTTGAGAAAGAAATTGTGAGTAGAGTAAAAGGAAGTGTACCATTTAATAGTATACACCATCACATTTTGAATCACTTATATTTGGACCCCACTGTATTCTCTCTCTCATCTCATCTCATCCAGGATCAAGCCACTAATCTTCAATCTGAAGTGAATGATTGATCATTGATGGGTCCCCACGTTCCAAAAGATAGTATGCGCCAACGGCCATGATTGATCTTCAGCATCATCTCTTATCTGTGTTTTCCTTTCTTGCGCAATATATAAAAGTCGTTTTTAAGACGCAGGATTTGCATGTAGCCGTAGCCGCTCATTAATCAGTCAAGGACCCCATTTGGACCACATTGCTCGACTGGTAATGTGTCTGTGTTGAACTCAGTTCTTGCTAGTTTTGAATTTGTTGTTTTCTTAGCCAAAGCTCAAACTCTAAATTTCCCTTTCGTTAACCATACAAATCCTTCTTCTGCAAATGTAAATAAGTGTCCGTTTTAGAAGTAAATGTAAGTTTGAACCTGTATTTCAAGTGAAAAAGGTATAAAATTTCATCACTATATCATTCTTATACCTCATCATTTACAATTTAAATTCATCCAACTGCGAATATCTAACCAAGTTGATAATTTCTGCTATTTTGAAACATAATGGACATAAAATCTAGAAAGGAGACGACTGATAATTTAGCAGTATGAACTATGTTTTGAGACATGCAACACATAAAAATTCAGACAGTTGGACTTCAAGAAAGATAAAAGCACAGGACACTGGCTAAAGCAGGCAAAGATCGGTGCCTGCATCTGCTGCTGGATCTAATTTATTCTTTGATCAATGTTCTTCTTGTGAATTTTCACAGGAAAAGCCGTACTTACGGGGAAAAATTTTCAAAGATGACATCAGGACAAGGACAACTTGGCAAGGGTCAGCGCTAATACTTTTACCCCATTTGCTATATCCTGAGTGGAGGCATATTCTTCAGGTTTATGGCTATATCCTGCAAAAGCAAATATTGAATAGTATTAATTAATCATGAAGTCTTTTGCTAAATCAAGGAGTTCCTTGCTTCTACACAAAGTGCTGCACTAGCATACAATTGGCAATTGATGAAACTCAATAGATGCTTCATTCCAAAGTAAAACTTACTAAAAGACAGGAAGTGACTTGTGTTCAACACAAACAATAGCATTTTTTTTTTCAATCACAATAAAAGTATTAAAGTAAGCTTTTTAAAAGTTTTTGAAGTAAGATTTTTCATCGTTTTTGAACCTTTATATTCACACACACACATTTGTTTGAGAGGAAGGGAAAGCTTTCTAAAATTTTTTGGAGGTTTTAAAGAGAAAACATTAACAATCCATTAATTTGGTCGATTAGAAGATCCAGAATTTGAAAAACCTCAAAGACCTTACTTCAGAAACTACAGGCTCTTTCAAACACAAATCCAAGGTTTTGAAACATTGGAAAACGTCCCAATAGGTTACAGAACTTCCTCCCAAACAAAGGGTGTCTTAACTGCTAGTAAAGTAAAAGAAATTCAGACCTTTGTAACATGGAATGAATAGCATGCCCATTGGAGATATCCTGCAAGGTTGTAACATTGCATAATCAAAGATCAGTTGCCATCTGGTGGTTAAAACAACAACAAGAAGAGTGTAGTTTTGTGGAACCATATTAAGAAGGCATATTGCATAACTAAAGTTCAACACAGAATTTATTCTAAGCAACCGATTAGTACAAGTTGAACATGCATGAGATGAAAACCAATTTCTTATGAAAATGAGAAATGACGACAAAACTTTTGTTTGGATATCAACTATATTTAATAAAATCCAGCATTTAAGCCATTTCTCAACATTTTCTTACCTAGCCATGAACAATGAATCATGGTAGGCTCTGCTTATCATCAACTTGTGTGTCAGGTTCAAGTCCTTTGATGCAGCTTCCATTGCCTCAATTACTGATTTATCAGAGAGGGCTGGTGGGTCCTGATTTACAATATTGAATTCTGATAGCCTGACCCCACGGTTTTTAGCTATTGTCATTGCAGATTGCTGAATCTTCTCAATTACATTATTTCTTCGCTTTTCATCGATATCACGAGTGTCTGCGAAAGTATTGGAAAAAGAATAAGAATATGCTATTCAGGAACTCGAAATAGATTCGATTATTTGTAAGTTGAATAATCTAAAATGGACCTGGAAGCATGAACACCAAACTTATTGTATGCAAAAAACTGCAGACAAACTTTTTTACCAAATTGAAAATGTCATTTAGCAATCTTAATCACACCAAAATGCATACCAATTTCTAGGTGTGATTTGCTCGGAATGCTGTTTATGGCTCCAGGATGCAACTCCAGAATACCTTGATAAACATTTAAGTAATTATTTCTATCACAGATCTATGAGAAATGTAGGTAATTGAAAAGGCGACAGAAATTCAACAAAATAAATGGAAATTAATTGTAAAGAAAAACAATAATTTGAGGCTTGAAAGAAAACACAACACACCTACTGTACCAACAGTATCAATTGAACCAGATTCTAGCACATGTTTCTCAACAGCTAAAGCCAATTCGGCAGCTGCCAATCCAGCATCATTTCTGATCCAAATTGTGCAAGTAAAAGCTAAGAATCTTATCTTGACTGAACAAGAAAAAAGGAAACATGTTGAACAATATGCTCACTCCTAACATATTTGAAATCACACATATATAGTCCACGTGATAAAAAGACATGATTATGATTTGCCACTTTATCCTTAAAGTTACAATCTGGAAGAAAAATAAATTTATATTGAAGATAGGAGATTATGTATTTTCCAGAAAGGAAACGGATATGGTCAATCAATACAACAACAACAACAATAACAAAGCCTTAGTCCCAAAATCAATACAAAAAAAAAAAAAAATTAAAACAAGATCCTCAAATGTCAAAAATGCAGAAAAATAGTATTAAAAAAAATCTGTTATCATGCATCCATGTGCCAGCACAGGCAAGCACATAGAATACTCTTTTTCCATGAGAAAAATTGCATTTTAAAAGCAACAGGAAAAAGGTGCAACAGTTGATAAAGGGGCACGTAAGCTTGGTGTCAACAAGCATTTGCATAAGGCTAGGGATCACCTATTTGGCATCAAGACAGCGCCAGCATGACCGCCATTGCCTTCAAAATCTACTTTTATGCTTGCAGGGGCTGCAATTGCAGTGACTATGCCAATTGATAGACCTAAATTTAAGTTGAAATTTTATTAACAAAAGGTAGAGAATTTGTGTACATACTGCAATAAGATTACCTGTGGAAAATAGCATACCTTCTGCCTCTAGAATGGGCCCCTGTTCTATATGCAGCTCCACAAATGCAGAGTAACTTCCCTTCTCCAAGAAAACACTTGACAAATCATCTTGATCTTTTGCATATCCAGCAGCTCGAGCAGCCTTCATAAAAGATATGTTTTGACTATCAACTGTTGTCTTCAGAGCTTCTGCAAGTACTTCACTCCCTGCCAATAAGCGGCTGCATATTGAGGACACCATATAAACCTTATAAGAGACTGGAATAGCAAATTAACAATAATAGCTTCTAACTTGAAAATATAAATAGAGTAGGAAAATGAAACAGAGAAGCAACTATTCTGTGCATTTAATGCTTCATATGAATGTCACATTAATAAACTGGTCCTCACCTTCCCAAGCAGCTGATGCCAAAACGAGTTGGCTCTTCCGAGGTAAACAAGATTACCTCCAGAGACCTTTTGGGTTTGAATCCAGACCTGTTATAGTCCCAAGCAGCACAACAATGAAGACAATGTAGGGACTATAGATTAATTTGAAATAATCACAATGTCATAAGAAAGAATTCAAATTGTTGAAACTATAAACTTCACTTAATACAAAAGTCATACAGACAAGACAACCAGAGTATTTAATGTTTTCATTCACAAACATGGAGCGCAGATATAATGTAATAGTTTAAACTCGAAAATTATGTCAAATTCAAATTGTTGAAACTATGACTGTGCTGTGATCAACTCTCTTCGTGAGCCATCAATTGATTTCAATGTTGGTTCAAAAGAAGGAAATCATATATGTGTTCTAGCTCAACATATTGTCATCTGGCCACAAATGAAACTGAGGAAAGACAATTGTCTTAAATATCTCTGTGACTAAGGCTAGTTAATCATCAGCATTTTATGTTCACAGCAACAGGTTTGTGGAGCTAGAATTTTCCAAAGAAGTGCTTTTAGACCTACAGAAATAGTCGGTTCAGTATACTTGGTATAACATCTTTCAGATCATATGGCCAAAATACATATTCATATCAACTGGTTAAGTGCAAACCTTTTTAGTACATTTATGGCTTCAATTGCACCTAAAACACCAACAACACCATCATATTTCCCAGAATATGGAATAGCATCTATGTGAGAACCAGTCGCAACTGCAGTGAGCTCTGGCTCAAAGCCATCCCTGCGAAAAGAAAGCAAGATCAGAAGTAGAGTACTCATGTAAAGACCTCAAGTAAACAGGCCTAAGGTCTTAAGGGGTTTATCAATTAATGGGTAAAGAAACTCACCACCGACCAAATATATTACCAACAGTATCCTCTCTAACAGATAACCCAGAGAGTCCCAGCAAGTTTTTGATGTACCTGTATTCAAATAAAAATGATTGCCAATGACTCAAGGAAGTGCCTTCATGAGAGAAGGTGAAGAAGGTTATAAAGGGAAAAGCAGGTAAATGTTAACTTGACTAATCCCCAAAAGTTATTGAATTTAACAAATTTTCTAATGTTGCTAAATATGAAGTATTGAACAGATAGCCAAATAATTTTTCAGCAGAGTCACAAAAACATTAGCATTCTTCTTAATATAAGCAGCCAAAAGAAAACCAAAATTTTCAAATATATGCAAAAAAAAAAAAAAATGCAGCTCAAAAAGAAAGCAAATGTCAGCTATTGGATATTTTTACACTAACACATTCTTTTGATAGGTAGGAGTGGTCCTGTAAAATAAAAAGGAACAATGGAAACAACAGACATTAAGCCTGACGTTTATAAAATTCCTATACTCGAACTTTATCAATCGAAATGTGTACTTTTTTAGTATGACTAAAAATAATAAAAGAAACGGCATTGATGATGCTCATAATAAAATACAAGTGCAAAAGAAAGGAATGGAAATGGTCACAAAGATTACTTAAATCAGAATCCATGAAAAGGGATCTTCAATAGATTACCTGCGAGCTAATACATCCTTCTCAGTGTATAAAACCCTAGTAACTGACGGGGCAGGCGTATCAGAGAAAGTGGATAGCTCATCAATCTGAAAAAAAAGAAAAATTCAGAACTTCAACAACAAATTTAACCCATAAACACAAAAAGATACTTGGGACTACTAAAAACTCAGTAAACAAATAAAAAAAAAAAAGAGAGAGAGAGACGAGAATGCTCCCAAGAACGGTAAACATTAGAGTGAGTACCTGTTTTATCAGAGATTGAGCATCCACTAAGAGTGAAGAAGGTAGGGAGGTTGGGCTAAACGAGTGAGATGGTTCATGAATAGTATAACCAGAGAAGTCCTCCATAGTTTTGGTAGTTGGGTCTCCATTAGGTTGAGCACGGATTGCAGAGATTGAACAGAGGAAGAGGAGAGGAAGAGAGTAGGAGTAAGAGAATCTGATTAGAGACATGTCTTGTCAGGTCTCAGAAGTTCACAGA
>CAOGCB011398606.1:0-20457 GCA_948266635.1 Cnidoscolus chayamansa | reverse complement strand
TATAATATTGAGAAGTGGTAAGGAATTGATTGATAAATCTTTGGTTGATAACCCAAAAAATGATAAAGGGAAACAAAAGGAAGAGGAACCAAAGCAAGCTTCACCAAAAGTGAAACCATATGTTCCTCATGTTCTTTTCCCAGGAAGGTTGAAGCAGCAGCAATTGGATTCACAATTTGCTAAATTTTTAAAATTTTTTAAGAAATTGCATATTAACATTCCTTTTGCAGAGGCACTTTAGCAAATGTCCTCATATGCCAGATTCATGAAGGAATTGCTCACCAATAAGAGGAAGATAGATGGGGATGATCATGTGATGCTTATAAGGGAGTGTTCCATGATCCTACAGAAGAATTCACCCAACCTACCAAGGAAACAAAGAGATCATGGGAGTTTTACTGTTCCTTGCACTATTGGTAATTTTCATTTTGATAAAGTCCTTATAGACTCTGTGTAGGTATAAATTTAATGCCTCTATCCATTTTTAGGAAACTAGGACTTGGGGAATGCAAAAAGACTCATCTCACCCTATAACTAGCTGATAGAAGCGTCAAATACCCAAGGGGTATAGTGGAGAATGTCCTAGTAAAAGTCGACAAATTCATATTTCCAGTTTACTTTATAGTCTTGGAAATAGAAGAGAACAAAGAAGTACCCTTGATCTTAGGGAGACCTTTTTTTTGCAACAGGTAAGGCATTGATCAAGGTGGAACAAGGTAAGCTCACTTTGAGAGTTATGGGTGAGGAAATGACTTTTAATGTTTATGAGGCTATGAGAAAGTTTGATAACTGTGATACTTGTTGCACAATTTATATTATTGACGAGTTTACCTATGAGAATATTGAAGAGAACACAAGTATGGAGACTATGGAGTCCGTGCTCGAAGATCTGGATAAAAGGACTGAAGGCCGACCCAAGGCCGGCTCAAGGCCGCCAACATTGAATGAAGGCCGACCAAAAACTAATGGAAAGCCGGCGGCGTTGAGTGAAGCAAGTGAGAATAAGCTTGTTCCATCATTGACACAATCCATGGTACTTGGGAAAAGGAAAGGTAAGTCATTTCATGCAAGCAGAATCTTGAATGAGGCCTAAAGAAATCATGCAACAATTGAATTGGAAAAGTCGGGCTAAGCAACTATAAACTAAGTGCTACATGGGAGGCAGCCATGCTTCACAAAATATATATAAAAAAAAGAAAAAAAAAGAAGAAGCAAGAGTTCGAATTCAAGGCGTACAGACACTCCAAGGATGACAGATGTTATGGAGCAATTTCTTGCTACAAACTTGACACTAGGTAAGTACCATTTTTTTTCAATTTCTTGCATTATTATTCATTTTCTTACTTTTCTTGCGACTCTAAAAAGAATGATGACATTGTTAAATTTAAGTATGGGGAAGGAATTATAAATGTAGAACAATGTTTTTATCAAATATCAGTAAAATTTTGAAATTGAATTAGATTATTGCCCCACTCACTAATTGTTATGACTAACATACATAGTTGAAAGTTAATAGTGAAATCTCCAAAACACAGGGTGCCCCACTCACCAATTGTTATGACTAACGTACATAGTTGAAAGTTAATAGTGAAATCTCTAGAAAACAAGTTTACCCTATGTTTAGCCTTTGCATTTGAAATTTGAGAAAAAAAATCTAGTCCTTAAGTTGAAAAACAAGCGGATTTACTTCTTGGAAAAATTGGTTGGGACAATGTCTTCTTGGAAATTTTCTTTGAGAATATTTTAACACTTAGTGAAAGAGGTAAAAGAAATTTTTACTTAGTGATCCCTGATAAAAAAATAGTCTTAGCTATTATCATTCAGCAAAAAAAAAGGGCAATTAAAGCCTTTACTCCAATGACTCGGGTAAGTGAATTAAGAGTATCCAATCTTGAATGTTAGTGTGAGGTAGAGTCAGTTTGGGTCCTTTAAAACCTGGTCACTTAGGTGATAAGCTGATGTGCCGACTCAATGAACTCACAATAATAAGAAGGGCGGAAAAAAAAGTCAGGTTGACATGAGCAGGCTTTAGTCTCTCAGAAGAGTAAAGTTTGACTCTGCGGTCAATTAAAGGCAAATTAGATGTTGAATGATAAGTAAAAATAACACCAAATTAGACGAAAAATTCTAGGTAAAAATAGATACCATATGCTTTCACTTTTTGTTGTCTTGTTTGGAAAGAAAAATTAAGAGAACTTATACTTGCTAATATTCTATGAAGTTTGAATGAATGTTTTTTCTTCTGAACTAAGATATTTTTTCTTTTGAAGCAAAATTTCAATTGCTAAACATTGGGATTAATAATTTGTTTTATTTAGATTAACTACTAAATTTCAACTAGATTCCAGTTACAAGTTCCAGTGTCGTTTGAGCTATAGGCACTATAAGTTTAATGATAGATTTCTGTTCATCTTTGTTTATTTTGCTTGAGGACAAGCAAAAGTTCAAGTGTAGGGATGTTGATAATATCATATTTTACTTATATTTTCTTTCCGGAATTGTGCTAAATGTATATTAATATCATAAGAAAATATAAGAAATTGGTACTTAACAATATTTATTGTGAAAATGCAGATTTTTAAGGACCTAGAAGACAAATTCAAGTAAATCGGAGGAGTTTTTGAAAAATTAAAGAACAAACAAAAGAGAAATTTCTTTGACTAAATCTCCTATCTCCAGCGGGAATCGTTTTGATCTCGATAGATTTTTTTTTTACCAAATCTCAAATCTCCTATCTCCAGCGGAAATCGAATCTGATCTCGAGAGATTTCATTGACCAAATCTCCTATCTTTAACGAAAATCAAATATGATCCTGAGATATTTGCTCACCAAATCAGATTCTTCTCTCTCCTCCTTGGACTCTATAAAAGGCTTTGGTGTGAGCCTTGGAATTCAATATTCATTCATTTTTGTAGAGAATTATTCAATTCTCTCAACTTTTCATTTCTCTTCTTCTTGTAACACTTTAGTTTTCTCTTTAGAATTTCCTTAGAAATTTATTTACTGTCTATTCTTATTTCATCATAAACTTAAAGATATTATTGAGAACAATTGGGTTTTCGTTGTTTAGCAAATCCAGGGAAGACTTCAACATTTATTTCATTTCAATTATGTCCTTTATGCGATTCTTATTTTCCGGTATGTATCTCACTTCTCCTGCACATTTAAATTATCTTTCTACATTGAGCATCATTATGCTCTAAATTCTTTAGTGGAAAATAAGATGAAGCCCTAATTAACTAAAATGATTATTGGGTTCATGTTATAAATAGTTGATTATATGGAGTTTTTCATATAAGGATTTCTATTATAAATTAGATTCGATAATTGACTTCAGTTTATAGATCTAAATAACCCGACAGGGAAATCCAGATTTGATAGAAACTCCCAGATAAGATTTAATAACTTATGTGGGAGCAGTGTTATTCAATTTTATTAAGATTTGACATTAGTGTTTATTCAACATTATTAATTAATTTTTCATCAAGGGATTGTGAAAATTTTATTTAATCACGTTAGGCAATTGTTTAATTGGGAAATTAATAATTGTAATGTTGAATCTTCATTTACTTTAATCAGCGAGAGCTATTATCTTAATTTTGAGTTTTTAAACTTTAAATTGAAAAAGATTTGAAGTTTGTCAAATTCTTATGAAAATTCCACATAGCTACTATAACATGAACACAAATTGATTAGGACAATTAGGGTGGTTTCTATTTTTCCATATTCTCTTCATTAATTTTTAATTTTCCTTTTGCGCATTCAATATTATTCCATATAATTCTATCATCATATATTATTACCTAAATAATAATAAAAATAAGCCTAGTAATTAATTAATCCTCGAGGTTCGACACTCTTTCTTCCACTATATTATTTGATCTGATCTGGTACGCTTGTCAGTAGATTATTCACGCTTTCATTCTCTATTTATTTATTACAACTTTTTGTGTGAATTAGTAGACTAAGCATATTGATATAAAATATAACTTGGTTAAAGATATGGTTTCTAAGAAAAAAGTGAACATGAAATATATATCTACGCATGATATGACAGCTGATCCTTTGACAAAGTCTATTGCTAAAGAAGTTTTTAATAGGCATGTTAGGTCATTAGGATTACGTAGATATTAATATATTTATATGATGTATTTCTTTTGTGTTCATATATTTTATGTGAATTTATATATATATATATATATATATATATTAATGTATGTAAGATAGATAATAGATTGTTTATTCAAATAAGTTGCATTCATTATCTGAGTGACTGACAAAAATGAGACAATTATAAACTTATTATTATTAAAAGATAATAATATATGTGAGATCAAAGTTTATAATTAATGTTGCATTTGGGAAATGAATTTTGATCACGAGTGATTAAATAATAATAATAATAATAATAATAATAATAATAATATTCGATCTGTCATAAAATGTTAGATGTGAATTCTAAAGTATATTGTTAGGAGTAGATATGTGAACTCAAAGCCAAACATTAGAATATTTGTGTCATCATCTGCATAGTATTGAAAATATTAAGACATATGTGTTCATAAAAAATTAATATTGTACTACGTGATTCATACCACATATGCAATAAATGTCCAAATAAGGCAAATACAAATTTAAATCTCTACTTGATATTGTATGAAGCCTAAAGGTTATAAGTAATCTTCATCTTGTATCCTTACGACTCTAATCATTTACTCAAGACTTAATATAATGATTACTATCTTAGAGTGTTACCAAAAGATTATGTTTTTTTTATTTAATCTAAGTGGTACATTTCTAGAAAAGCAAATTAAGTTATGGTCAAGAGCATCGTGAAAGGAGAAAGATCATAATGATAATATCACTTTATTTGTATCCATTGATCAATCAATTATATTTAATTAAGAGTAAATATAATTATGAAGTCAAAACAAAATTATAAAAGAGATTGTGAGAGATTTAATTGTCATAAATGGTTTAGGGTACTATATACTATATCTACTTTAAAAATTATGTTAATCAAGAAACTATATTATTAATATGTATATAGTTATTGAGCTCTCAAAAGTATACACTGATTACACAATCTATTTATAGAGTATGTATTTACAGAATAATAAAAGAGTCTACCATCATAAATGAGCAGGAAATAAAAGAATTTGGGTCCGAGTCACCCACATGGGTTGACCCAAATCCATATAATGTGCAGCCTCTTCAGAATGAAAATTGAATTACAATTTAATTTATTTAAAAAATAAATGGACCTTAAGGCCATCCGCATCGGGTGGAGAAAAAGTAAGGAGGAGAAAAAGTCCTTCTGGTACCAGCATCAGACGGAGGAGAAGGAGGAGGAGTAGTCCTCCGCCTCGTTTTTCAAGAGAGGCAGAGAGAGCTTCTCCTCCGCATAGAAAAAGAAAAAGGGGAAGGATTTGGCCAATCCTACGTGGTCACATGGCGGGCTGTTAGTATTTTTTTTAAATAAGTGGGTGTATTTTTTATTTTTTTATAGAAAAATGTTTAATTAATTTGGAGAAATAATTTTAAATGCATTTTTGTATTGTTGTAAGACGAAAATTTAATTTGTATGTATTTTTTAAATTTGATTGTTAAAAAACATATAAAAATTAAAAAAAAAATTTGTTGTCTAATTTTTTTTTAAATTTATTAAATGAAAAAATTTTGGTTAATTGGAAAATTTAAATTTATGCTAATTTAATGTCTATATAAAATTAAAATATGTTGCAATATGTTTATGTGTTGTATAATGAATAAAAAATTAACATTAATAATAATAAGTAATTGTTTCTCACATTAATAAAATAATTAAAATGTATTTATCAAATAAATGAAAATTAAAATTTATATATATAAAAATATTTGAGATTTTCCATAGGTATAATTTTAATTTGATAAAAAAAAAAGATGATGTGAAATATCATTTTTTTTCTGTAGAATATCATCTTATTATTTAGTAATTTAATTCTATGAAATATTTATTTTTTAAAATTTTATTATAATAAAATTAAATAATTTTGATTTAAATTAATTTATATAAATAAAATTTAATTAATAATTATTATATTTATTAATGAAATATTATTTTATTTTTAATAAATTTATATAAATTAAAATAATTATATAATATAAATATTTAATAAAAAAAATAATTATATGAATCTCCCTAAATAATATTTTAGCAGTATTTTTTAATGTAAAAAAGGATGAGAAATAAGTGGAGGATTTATATATTAAGCTCATAAAAATTGACGATTAGGAGAGAGTTATTCGGTTGTCATAAAGGCGGGGACAGTAATGAAGGCTCGAGAGTGGCGTTCAGATATCTGAAAATCCAAAATTCTTATCTTGTGATCTTATCCAAAGCGTGAGGACGGCCTTCTGCTTACAGTATCTCTCCTGCGTTATATTCCAGACGGACACAGAAACCTTATCTACTAATCTCTCTCTATCGCTCTCTATTAAGCACACATTCATCTTCCAGTTCTTCTTCTAGACCCAGATGTTTAATATCCTTCTTCTCCAGTGAATTTTCCTTTTTTTTTTTTCTGATTTTGAGTGACTGATTATGGCAGCTATAATCCCATGCCATTTTTGTTCTTCTCTAGCTAATTCCAAATGCACCATCAGCCCCAAGTTATCCATAAACCATTTTGGCTTCGCAAACGCTTTGCGCATCAATGCTGCTTGGTGGGCTAGAAGGCCAGCGCCCAGATGTTCTCTTAGAAATTCCCATCAACCTCAATTCAACGATAAACAAGTATGTCGCCTTTTATTTTTCATTCTCTTGTATTGCCCTAATTATGGGACTGCATTTTAATTATGGAATTAATTTTGCACACTTAAATTGGGATCTTAGTGTTGATGGGTCTCATTTTGGTGATTTATTAACTTGTAATTAGTGCTTTTTGTTGAAATTTAGCATTATAATTCTATGGAACCATTGGGGATTTGATATATGGTTTCAAATTTCGTCGCAAACTTTTTATACTTCAAATAGGTGATGTATTGAATAGAAGTAGTCTATCCATGGCTAACCATAATTATATGCAGCAAAAATGTGATATTTTTTTTTTGTTCTATTTCTTGAGCAGAAAGAGAAGTCATTTTCATTCAAGGAATGTGCAATATCTCTTGCTTTGGCGGTGGGGTTGGTTACAGGAGTACCTTCACTGGATTGGTCCAGTATTGCGTATGCAGCTAGTCCTGCATTGCCTGATCTTTCAGTTTTAATATCTGGACCCCCCATTAAGGACCCAGGAGCTTTGTTAAGATATGCTCTTCCAATTGACAATAAAGCTATAAGGGAAGTTCAAAAACCACTGGAAGATATCACAGATAGTCTCAAGGTTTCTGGTGTCAAGGCACTTGATTCTGTGGAGAGAGTAAGACGCCTCCACCTTTTTGCTTTTTGTATAATTTGGTATTGATAATGTTTTTACATTGAGTCTTTTTAAAGTCATTCTGCGGCATTGATGGTAATATGAAAATGATCTTGTGTCAAATTTAGAATGTGAGGCAGGCATCTCGAGCCCTTAAGCAGGGGAAGAGTTTGATTATCGCAGGCTTGGCTGAATCAAAAAAGGACCATGGGGTGGAACTCCTTGACAAGTTAGAGGTTGGAATGGAGGAGCTTCAACAGATTGTTGAGGATAGGAACAGAGATGGAGTGGCACCTAAACAGAAGGAGCTTCTTAATTATGTTGGAGGGTAAGTATTGCAATAGAATGATTACTGATGGCATGCTGAAGATTTAGCTTCTTGAATACTTTAAAGAAGTTAAAAGAAAAGAAACAAAGGTGTTGATAATTATCAAAGGAGCAAGTGGAATGTGTGTTTTAGGGGATGTGGGGGAGGGATAGCCTTCTGGTTCTCAACAGTATCGAATATGTGAAGTTATATGAAGATAAAAGCAACAAAATGGTTACAATCTTAGATCGAGAATCCCAATGTAGGAAAATGAAACCAATACCACTTAGGAAAATACTAAACCTAATAGAACTCTTTATATATCTCTAAATAATAGAAATACAACTTACCTAGTACATTTCCTGAATAGTAGAAAAAACTGAACTTCTTAATTTTAAGATGACAAATTAAACAAAATATTTCCTAAATTTAGTTTTCCTTGACTGCATCATTAATATTCTTTTGAGTTCCACAAGAATATGAATCAACAATGAGTTGGTTTCATACTTCGTTTGTAACGGTCTCCAAATTGGCACATAAAAGTTGAGGAGCTGGGAAAGTTAGTCCTCTGAAGAATTAAGATAAAAGTATTCTCATATATACCCTTGTCATTGACTGCAGCTGAGATCTTCCTGGGGCATTGGGTTTCTGCAGTGTTGAAGAGGATATGGTGAATGGCTTCCCTTATGAAGTGCCTGAAGAGTACCAAAGTATGCCGCTCTTGAAGGGGAGAGCAGCAGTGGATATGAAGGTCAAGGTTAAAGACAATCCTAATCTAGATGAGTGTGTATTCCACATTGTTCTAGATGGTTACAATGCTCCAGTAACTGCTGGAAACTTTGTAGATTTGGTGGAAAGGCACTTCTATGATGGCATGGAAATCCAGAGAGGTAAAATCACTAAAGTAAATTCATATTGTTCTTCTTTTCATTTGCCTACCCCACCAAATTACTTGTGGAATAGTGGAGATCAAAATGACTGGGTATGTTGGTGCATCGTGCACCTCTTACACTGTTTTGTTCCCCCTTTCCAATATTACTTCCTTATATACCTATGCTATGACAAGTTACTGTATTTATGATCACCTTTTTTAGATGTAAAGGATTCAATTTATTGCAGCGGATGGTTTTGTTGTACAAACTGGAGATCCGGCAGGTCCTGCAGAGGGTTTTATTGATCCTAGCACAGAGAAAACTAGGACTGTACCATTGGAAATCATGGTGAATGGGGAGAAAGCACCTTTCTACGGGGCAACTCTGGAAGTAAGCTACTCTCTTGTGTATCATGATTGAAAATAATTGTCTAAAAGGAGACTTGACCTTTTTCTTTTTTTTTTTCTTCTCTGTATCTGGGTACTTAACCACTTAAGTTAGTAATTTTTTACATGACATGCCGAATGATAAAGATTACAGATTACAAAATAAATATAGCTTTGATGCATTTTTGTTAAGCTCCCACTCGGTCTGAAATTCATGGTGTTCGAAACTTTAAGTATTTGAATTGTTAGATAGCTTGTTTATTGATAGAATATACAGAAAGCCTTAATTGTGGACTATTATTTCAAATTGACTACTATATCCTGGGAAGGTTTAAAATAGCACCAAAGGTTTTTTTTTTCTTATTATTTTCATTATTTTCTACCTGGATACCAATCTTCCAAAATACTCTTTTATCTTTGTTTTTTTTTTAATTTTTATTTGTTGCTGCTGAAACTTTTATTTTGTTGGAATTCTGATTTCAAAAAACATGTATTGGCAGGAACTTGGTTTATACAAGGCTCAGACAAAGCTTCCATTCAATGCATTTGGAACAATGGCCATGGCCCGAGATGTGAGAAATTGAAATTGAAATGCTGCTTCTCCTTCCCAATTTTTTTTCTTCGTGTTATCTGTGTGTAGAGTGGTGATTTAATTACTTATAGCCGATTCCAAATGCTTCTCTATAAAACCTAATTTCACTTTTGACAGGAATTTGAGAACAACTCAGCTTCAAGCCAGGTATTTTGGCTGCTGAAAGAAAGTGAACTGACTCCCAGCAATGCAAACATATTGGATGGCCGCTATGCTGTTTTCGGTTATATAACAGAAAATGAGGATTATTTGGCTGATCTTAAGGTTGGTGATGTGATAGAGTCCATTCAAGTGGTCTCTGGCCTGGACAATTTAGTTAATCCTACCTACAAAATTGCTGGCTAGGCCCCAAGACATACTTTGGCCAATTATGTAGTGAATGAGAGTTTGTTAACCTTTTCCAAAAGAAGTTAAGGAGATGAAGGTACAATGTTGTGTGTTGGGTAGCTTTCCAACTTGTCAATTTTCAGAAATCTTTCATTCTGGAAGATTCCTATTGTTTAGTTTCTGAGAATTTGCTTTGTTAATTTGACTCCAAGATTGATTCATTTCACATCTCAAACAATTATCATTTAATGTTCATTATGGTGATATATTAGCAAATTTGAATTTCTGAGATTCATATGCTCTCTTACTATAAATGTAACTCTGGAGCTTGAATATTGTTGAGAATTTATTTCCTGAACTGGGCTTTAAACTCTATCAAGTTGAGCTAATCTTTACAGCGGAATCATTTAAAAAGTTAATGAATTATCAAGACATTGGTTTTTGTGCATTTTTAAATAAATTATTCTTAATTTATTGTAGTTTAGCTTATATATTTTCATTAATTATAATTTATTTTTCCTCTTAAAATTCGAGTAATAGAAAGAGTCTAAAGCGTGTGATTGTGACATTGCATGTGAGTTTATTTATTAGAGGATCCATACAGTCGATCTCAACTTGTTTAAGACTAAGACTTTGTTGTTGTTGTATATGAGAATCATTGTTTGAAATAGTATACATATTATTTTGTTCAATTTAATGTCACCAGTAAATTGCAGAACTTTCGTTAGCTATCTACAAGCTAGCTGATAGAGCAATAGATTGTAGTTACGTGCATCACCTATCTCATTAATTATCAGCTCACTATAAACCATTTCTTCTCAATCTTTCCGTTTTCTTTGACCCAACAAATTTCACAAGTTTACAGATAACTCAAAACCCTACAAACAACATCTCCACCATCACATCATCACATCATAACAAGTCTGTATTTGTTATCATCCCCTACTGCCTCATTTGCCTTTATTTCCGTAATCATCCCCTACTGCCTCATTTACCTTTATTTCCGTAGTTTTATATTTATGCACGTTACAAGCATTATAGGTCTGTAAGCATGAATGTGGCTGCTGCAGCTCCGATTTACAACCATATTTCCCATCCCCACATCAAATTTCACGTCATAAGTTCTATATGATCAAATCAATTTCATATTAAGGCTCAACATACAGAAAAGGGTGTCTGGCCCATCCATGATAAGATTGCATAATTCTTACATAACAGAGCAAGGAGAAGAAAGAAAAAAAAGGAGCTTTACAGAATGCCTTATCCAATAAAGAACAGTTACTGCAGGGCTCCTCATAGACTACAGCCTCCGCAGTTTTACTATAACCTCAGCTTTTAAACCCTAGCATCTTCCAATGAATACGATACCCTTCTGAATAATAGAGCAATAGAACCCACTATTACCCAGTCCCGAAAACAGCATTTACGGCCCTCGATACCTTCGGAAACAAAGACATCCTTGTTGCTGATCTAGTGGGATCATACCTCCGCCCTTGGACGTGTCAATTGCCTCTAGCATGGACACAACCTCCTCCATCTCAGGCCGCTTGTCAGGATTTGCATCCCAACATCGCTTCATCACATTAGCAAGAGAACTTGGACAACACCGCGGTATTTCTGGCCTCAGATTCTGTTGTTTCACATACAAGTTTGTTTTCCTTTTCAGCATATATAGCAGAAATGCATATTACAATCACTGCCAATGTATTTTTCTGCGGCAAAATAAAGCTTTTAAATGCTTCGTTTACCTGTCGGACAACAGCAGATGTCACTTCTGAGAAACTGAGGTCTGGATATGGCATGTCACAGCAGTATATCTCCCACATGCAAATTCCGAAACTGTACACATCGCACTTTCTATTATAAGGGCTGCCATTGAGAACCTGTCCCGATTACAGGTTGACAATAAATAACAAAATGATGTGTTATTAACAATAAATAACAAAATGAAAGGAACATAAATGAATTAATCCAGGTATTACAAGTGTTCTAAAAGTTCCCAAAACATTGAGAATCAGCCATATAAAGAGCAATGAGAAAGCTGACAAAAAGCAAAACATTTCATACTAAAGCTGTGGCTTTAAATTAGCATTTGAATCATTTTTTTCCCTTATTGAAATAGCATAATGAAATGAAGTTTTCACTATGATAAAGGCAGAAGAACCTGAGTCAGACATCGAGTCGATATTCTGTAGAAGCAGTTATGTTCATAGCCTATCAATTAATGTCTACTACCCAGTAAGTGATGTATAGTGAGTGCTTAACAGAAAGCATTAGAGTCATAAGCAGGTGTTCCGAAACTTTAAAAGTTGCATACCTCAGGTGCCATGTATCCAAGTGTTCCAGTCTCTCCAGTCATGTCATTAGGATTTGATGCTTCTAATCGAGCCACACCAAAGTCTGCTATTTTCACTGTACGTGTCTTGTCCAGAAGCATATTTTCTGTTTTAACATCTCTATGGACAATTTTCTGAGAATGGAGATAACTCAACCTATAAGGAATCCAAACAGTAGCTTCAATATACTCGAGTTGCATTGTGTTTCAATTGAAACAAAAGGGGAAACATTCATGCAATTAAGTTTTAAATTCAGCAGATCTGAAGACCACATAAAATATAGATGGGGCATGAGAATTTGACCCTCGTGCAAGATCTAGTGCCAGTTGAATAACTATTTTAAATGCCAGCTTCCTTCTCCTGTTCTTTATGAGGTAAGATTTCAAAGCACCCCCAGGACAATATTCAACAACAACACAGCAAATATTACTTGGCATGCTGGTATGACCATTCTCAGTTTGTATGTTCAACTCTGACGAGCCCATTGTTGCCCCAATAAACTACAAAAATTAGTACAGCATGATTACCGACCATGAAGATAAGAATGAGAGGAATGCAATCAAACATAAACATATTGAACAAGTGAAACATGCACTTCTAGCGAACAAAAGCTACAATGCGACAGGGGAACTCTTTTTACACAGATATCACTTGGAAATTTTGCAGTATTTAACTTCAATATTGTTTCACTCCTCAAAACTAAGATAAGTAAAAAGATCAATTGGGAGTTTCAATGTTCTCTTTAAACACACCTAAAGTACCTAAAGAAGGAAAATATTAGATGTACTTTATTTGTTTTAAAATTAAACGTTAATTTCCTTACAAAAGAGAGTTAATTAATGAAAAGTTCATTTTCATGACATCATTAAATGATAGAAAAGTAGCACCTTTTAATTATTTCAGTATGACATCATAAAGGTAGTCGCTCACATGCATCTTGTAATTGTCAATAAAAGTTGCAAGATAGTAAAAAGTTTGGGCTTGAAATTTATATGCCATTTGAAATCCTGTTCTATGAAAATGATGAGACATGACATCATATGTACCTTAGTTACGTTAGGATGATCAAGCTTGTGCCACACAGCAACTTCTTGAGTAAAAGCTGCTCTAAGTGAAGCTATTTCAGCCTCTGACCTGTGACCCTCCTCCCCCCAATCAAGAAGTTTAACTGAGATTGATAAAGAAAAAAAAAATTCAATATATATCAAACTTTGAAATATAAAAAGGGGAAAAGGGGCAACTACAAATTCATAGAAAGGGCTGATTGCCAAATGAAAATTTATTACATACCAAGACTTAAAAGTATTCAACTAAAAGAGTGGCAATATTGATTATATTATCCAAAATAATTGTAGAATGCTTTAGTTAGATACTGAGATCAGCATCTACTTGGCAGCTTTATAGATAGGAACAGGGGATGAGTCTATATCGGCTTAGGTTCCTTCATTCACTTCCCAAAGAACTTTTCTTGGTATAGTAGCTCACCACTATGAATGGTTTTCAATGAAATTCAGAATTCATTCAGTTACTATATTTCAGTTATTTACTTTCTATGTTTCATAGCAAGTTACAAAAATTTCTCCATTTATGCATTTATAGATCCACTCTCTGTAATCATTATGACACCGTTCAAGCATCTTTACTTCCCAAAATTGTTATTTCCAGAAAGTGACATGCAAAGATGAGAGCAATCCAGTGATAAGATTGGACACAAGAAAGTAAAGATAAAAATGAAAAGTATCTTCGGCGTTGCTGTAGCTAACTACCAACTCATCCAATCTCGTGAAATCACAGATTTTGCAAGGTGAGATCAATACGGGTCAATCATCAACTACTTCAACATTAATAACCATGAAACAGTAATCATTCGGCTGAAGAAAAGAAAAGAAAAGGTCACAGAAAATAGAAAAGAGAAATGTTATCCTATGATTGGGCTGCAGACTTAAATACATGGAAAAACTAACTTCAATTTATCAAAGTAATGCTAATTTAAGATGAAAATTACCATTCTTCATATTAAATTTTGTAAAGGTAAAAATTAACATTTGCATAACTGCAAGAACTTGTTGCCTTTAAGGAACAGTTTTATCTTAGAAAACGCAGGCCAAATTATGCTTTTGAAATTTCAATTAATGGTGAAATTGATCACAGTAAAACGTAAAAGAGACAACTTCTAACATCACAACAAGTGCCAATCCAGGTGGAGTTTTCACAGAACTTTTTCGCTCCAAAATGGGTTTCCCTATATCAGCCAAGAAGAAATTGAAATGAGCAAAATGTTGCATGCGTAATCGATGTGTGAGAACTCAAATATGAACAAGAATTGTTGCCAAATAAGGAAGCTGGAGAATTTGGGAATGACATTTGAACAAATGGGTAGCTGGGAAAATAAAAGAATCCATAAAAAAGTGAGGGTACATACCAGCAACATCTTGGCCATCGTAGATGCCCCGGTGAACGGTGCCAAAGGTACCACGAGCTATAACACTTTTGATGATGAGTTTAGATGGGTCAATCTCCCATTCTTGCCTTGTCGTAATGTTGTTTAGAGGTCTTCGAAGTGCTCCTTCTCCTTCATCTCCATCTTTCTTGTTCTTCTCCATAGTCCATGCTCTACTTAAATGCCTCTGGAGCTGGTCATCCAAGCTCTTCAGATCTATCTGATCTGCTCTCACATACCCACCTCCGGTTTCACTCTTCTCCTTCATCTCTGAGTGAAAAACCTCAGTTTTCTTGAGGGAAAAAATGAGGAAGACTGTTGGTTCCTCGGCACAAGTGTCTGTGGGTAGTGTTGTTCAAGTGCAAAGGACAAAGAAGAGAAAGAGTAACCGACTGTGGACCTATGGGGTTTTTGGTAGCAGTTGTAATAAACAATACACTAATCGTTTTTAGACTCTCGAAGTGAGATGCACTGTTCTTTCTTTCTCCAAATCTCTATCCATACCATGCGTGATGGCGATACTATTAGATCATGATTATGAGATTTCAATTAAATAATAATAATAATAATAATAATAATAATAATAATAATAATAATAATAATAATAATAATAATAATAATAATAATAATAATAATAATAATAATGTTTATGATATATCAAAATAAAAATGTATGTATTTTTACTTTTAAAAAGTATAATTGAAATACTATTAATGATATACTATTATTTTATATTAAATCTAATATTTATATTATTTATTTTTTAAAATAAAATTATTTTATTTTATTCTTTTATAAAAAAATAATAATGATCTTTTAATTTAACACAATTAAAAGATAAATTTTAATATATTAAATATTTTAAAAATAAAGAAATATATTTTATTAATTTTGATATAATAATATTAAAAAATTAATAATAATAATAATTGTAATAATTGTAAAATAGTAAAATAGTAAAATTTAAATTTTAGTTTTTTTACTAGAATTTAAAATAATATTTTTAATGATAAAAATGTAGTGTTATCATTAGTGAGGCTGGTAAAAAAATCATATTGACTTATTAAATATTATTTTTTAAGAAAATTAAAAATATAAATCAATCGAACCGAGATGAATTTTAAAGAATTTATTTAATTTGTTAAAGAATTTTAAGTTCGAATTAAGCTCCAGTTTAACTTATTTCGAAATTGAATTGAATATCAATTAGTTCAAACTTAATTTGTTTAATAAATAAGCCGAATTTTTATCGAGTCAAATCTCAAATAATTTTAAAAATTTTTATTTTATAATTTTAAATAATTTTAGTTTAAAAATAATAAATTTCATTTAAAATTTTATTTTTTTATAATTTTAATAATTTTAATATAAAAATATTAATTTTAATTAAAAAGTATATTTACGAATAAGTTTATAAATTTATAAATTTATAAATAAATAAATTTTGAAATAATAATGAGTTAAATATTAGTAAATTAAAATTAATTTAAAAATTGAATTTAAATTTAATTTATTTTAAAAATAAAATAAATTAAATTAAATTTTTATAAATTCGAATTTTAAATAATTTATGAATAATGTTAATGAAAATGAAAAGATTAGCATAATAGATATATATCTCAAGCTTTCCCAAGATGGCTCATTTAGCAAGTCAATGTATATCCACCGGCCTCCATGTTTTCTCCTTATCGGTTTCAATCGTCATATTCTCTTTCTATGTTCCAGAGTTGGGTAATCCCATTCATATAATATTTTTTAAAAAATTTTATAAAATATATTATTTATTTTATTTTACTGGATAAAATTATTAATAATACTATTTTATAAAATTTTAATTTTAAAATTTTAATTAAATTATTGTTGTTTTTCAAAAAATAATTTAAATCTATTTATAAAATTTTAAATATTTATTTTTTAAAATTGAACAACAACAACAACAAAGCCTTAGTCCCAAATAAGTTGGGGTCGGCTGTATGAATCCTCTAATAAATAAGCTCCTGGGTAATATTTCAATCACACGCCTTAGACTCCTTCCATTACTCGGATTTTACGCCTCCATTCAAGTCTATTACTAACTAAATCCGTATTAATATTTAAGGCTCGTAAGTCTCTATTTATTACTATCTTCCAAACTGTCTTAGGTCTACCTCGACCTTTCTTAGCCCCATCAACCATCAGGTTCTCCCCCTTACGGACTGCCGCATTGGGAGGTCTTCGTAAAACATGCCCAAACTATCTAAGTCTTCCTTCTCTCACCTTATCACCAACCTCCGCTACCTGTACTTTCTGTCGAATATACTCATTCTTAATTTTATCCAATCTAGTATGACCACACATCCATCTTAAAATTGAACAATTTTATTATATATTTTTAAAATAATAATATAAATAAAATTTTGAATTTATAATACTAAAATATACGAATTTAAACTTTTGTAAAAAAATTATATCTCACTTCTAATAATCAGTTCTTTACTAGTAACTTATATTAACTAAATTTTAAATTTAGATTTATTATATTCTTATTTAAAAAAATATTATAATTTAATTTGATTTTTTTAATCCACCATTATTATAAAAATAATAAAAAAATTGAGTTTATTGTTATTAATTGAATTTGAAAATATTTTGAAAAAAATTAAAATTTCTGAAAAATTAATACCAAATGTGTTTAATTTTCACGAAAATAATATATAATAATATTAAAAAAAATTTAAATTTTCAGAAGGCCGTGGTCCTCCTTGAACACAGAGGTAGATCTCCTTAGCCGAACCTTCAAAAAACAAGTACCTTCCTTTTATTCCAGGTAATCCGGGGCATGTCCGTATAGACTTAGCTCAATAGTAAGTAAGTGGCAGAATTGGTACAAGATCTAAGGTTCGAGTTTCGACAGCCGCAGTGTGAGAGTTTCATTTATGTGTATGGGCTCCTTGTGGGCACCGAGTTAAAGGCCTCACACTTGATTACTGCTGGGTCACCGTGATTTACTCTTCTATAATCTTGTCAGACCGAGGTGTATGGGCCCCTAAAGTGAGGGTATATCATATTTTGGTACAAAGTACTTCAACGCATAATGCTAAAAATTAGACGTCACATCATAATAGGGGTCAGCATTATCCAACTGATAAAATTGAAATAATTAAATTTATAAAATTTTACAATCGAATAAAATAGAAAGTGAAATTGAATTGAATTTAATTTAGTTTAAATCAATCGATTTTAAATTTATTTAATAAGCTTCACTTAATTGGAAGGAAGGATCGAGCAGATAAATAGATCGTCGTGTAGTACCTTCTACCCAGACCTATGGTAACCCAAGTAGGGTGCCCTACTAACTATGTAATTATTATTTACTGTTACTATGTGATGATGTATCTTAGTATGCCTATTATTGCACTAATTTTTTTTTCTCTTTTATTTATTTTCCTTAAGTATATATGGTTATTAGCCACTAGCCCTAACTCATAGAGATTATATATAATTTTTCCCTTTCTAAGAGCTTCGTAGCATATTTTGTAATCTCTATTACAAATAATTGTATTTACATTTCTATCATCGCGTTCTCATCTACTACTATTTTCATTATATGTCTTCTATGGACTTTATACATATACTAAAATTACAAATAATATAAAATGTCAAAGTTCTATAAAAGAATCGACTATGATAATTTTTTACTATTTTTGTGGATTCCTAGATGGCTATTCTATTCTTTTATGCCTTTAACCTACGCATAGTAAAAACTGATGCGCTAAGCTTACACTCAGTGGGTATATAAAACACATTAAAGAAAAATATATTTATAAACATGTAGAACACTAATTTTATAACTATTAAGCATAACATATTTATACCATTTTACAAATATAAATAAGTATGTACTCACAACCGTGTAACTCAAATCTCAATACTATAATTTGTAATTGTATGTCATCATATGTTTCATATTATTTTTCATCATTATAATAATAATTTTAATAATAGTTTTTGTTATTTCTGCATATACCTTATAATATGTTCCATATGAAAATATCGTGTCAATATTAAATTTAAGTATTAATTCAATATCATACAGGTGTATCATTGTGTATCATTGTACATTATATGTCTATTATTTTATCTCTTGAATATGTGATAATATATTTTATGAGTATTAACAATAAATGATTCTTTTGAGTTTTTTAAATGCTTGTTACATTGTCTCATGCAATTATTTTAATATTATTTAGCCTACTATTTTTGTTCATGATACATCATGTTTGATATATACAATTTCCTATTGAGTTAATTATGTAATATTATGCATGTAATGCATCTACCATTTGAGAATCATGTCATATCATGTTTAGTGTCTTTTATAACTTATAAGGTGTATTATGTAATAAATATATATGGTCAGGTTAAATATATATCATTTATCATCATGTTTCTATAGTATCATTTGGTATGTCTATCATATCATATAACACATATATAATATACCTATTAAATCAATTCACATGCATTTTATCATGTCTTATTTAGTGTCTATCACAGCATATCAGGTGTATACTATAGTATAACCTGTGTACTAAGTCATATATCTTGTGTATCATATTGTGTGAATATCATATCATTTTATATGTGTGTAAATTTCATTTCATATCCTGAGTTTCATACTATGACTTATATATTATGTGATGCGGAACCCTATGGCAATTAAGGCCTCAAATCCCGACGCACGCTTCGATAGCAAAATTCAAGAACGAAGGCAATCCACCCTCTATAACACCCGTTGCTTAAAGAAGCAAGAACACTAATAACGAAAGGATCTTGTAGGTAGAAAACAGAAGAACGCCACAAACAAAGTTTGATAAGTAATTCTGAATTCTTGATACAATCCAAGAATTATAGATTCTCTCTCTAAAACTAGTATCACACGAAATATGAGGAAAATTCTCACAATTTTATTGATTCCCAGTTAATTAACCCTCAAAAAGTTATAAGCGGCTCTTATATATAGCCACAATACAATAGCTAGGGTTTCTAATCATAAAAAATAGAAAAAGTCCTAAACTACCCTTAATGAATGAAGGCTTATAGTCAAAATAGAATTAAATTCGCGAGCGCGACCCATAAATTCGCGAGCGTGACATTGCGATAAATTACACAGAAACTCTGGAGCCTTAGTCGCAAGTGCGACCCATCCCTTCACGAGCGCGATAACGCGCAAGGAGAAACAGAAACCCTAGAGCTTTAGTCACGAGTGCAACCCATCCCTTCGCGAGTTCGAATTTGTTACTGTTCACGCTGGTTTTCTCTCGTTTTCTCCCAGATCCAAACATGTTAAGACCATGATGTATTTTGGTCTTTCTTTAAGCTCCAATTCCATCTTCTTGATAGCAAGCTCTTGTAATCCCTTTGAGATTTCTTCTTGTACATGCATTCCCATACTTGCTTGAAACTTCTTAGTTCGGCTCCTTGTTAAAGGACCACTTGGTAATATCAAAGGTTCCTTGATAGCTTCCTTGTTCACACATTCTCCCCCTCTTGAAAAGGATTTGTCCTCAAATCTGCATCATCAAAAAGAGAGAGATCAGAAACATTAAATGTAGCACTCACATTATACTCACCAGGCAAATCGATCTTGTATGCATTGTCATTGACTTTTTCCAAAACTTGGAACGGTCCATCTCCTCTTGCATGTAACTTGCTCTTTCTCTGGTTTGGAAACCTTTCCTTTCGAAAATGCACCTAAACCCAATCACTAGGTTCGAACTTCACCTCTCTTCTCCCACGATTTGCAACTTCAATATATGC
>CAOGCB011398355.1:0-19906 GCA_948266635.1 Cnidoscolus chayamansa | reverse complement strand
GGAAACTAAGAAAATCTGTTGGGATGTATCTATCCATAGCCATAAATGATAACGATCCAAGAAATAGCTCATATAGTTGACCTATCATAGATGATTATATTCTATTTCTGTATAGTTGTTTGTTGAGAAGTGAGATCTCAGTGCATCAGACCATATAAACATTATTTATTCTGTGCGACTAAATCTTCTGGCGCTGATTTATTCATGCTTGTCTTGCTGTGCAGAAAAGTTAAGAGTTGAAATCTGAAGTCCTCATTCCGTTCAAAAAATTTCTAAACCTACCAAAAGATAACAACAGTATTTGATGCTGAAGATGGTAATTACGTTAAAGATTAGGGAAGTCTACATTTAAGAGAATCCATGTCATGAAAACAAGTTAATGGTCTTGAATTATATTTTCAAGGGTACCCTATCCTATTATAAGTCTATTAAACTCATTAAATCAAAATCTTAATTATTAAGGATTTAAATCAGATTAAAATGAGAAATTATAAAATTAAAAATTTAAGCATTAATTATCGTGTTCCAAATTTTTTATGAGTAATTAATGGGTATTCTACAAATATCAGGTCAAGAAAAGTAGGATAAGTTAGTAACATCCAACTTTCACTAATTTGACATTTTTAATTATTGAAGATTTTCAATGCATTGAATGTGGATTGCATTTTAAAAAAAAATAAAATTAAAGAGGTTAAAAGAAAGCCCTAAAAAGGCGTTTAATAAAAATTATTTTGGGCACAGTTATCACGATAGAATTTTCTAATGTTTCAAAATTGATTCTTAGATTTTGAAATTCAACTGTTTCTACCCCATCAATTGTAACTAGAAAGATGAGAAGTTGAAAGAAATTTCTGTTGAAAATCATGGAACGCTTTGTTAATAAATGCAGGGATAATTTAAGTGTGAGATAAACAATAATATGTTAAACCACATGATACAATTTAAAATTAAATTTTTTTTTTTATTTTACAAAAATATAACTATATCTTATATTTTATTTTATTGTATTTAAGTTAATAATTAAAATAATATTTTAATGTGAAAATGTCATATATACATTATAAATAAAAAAACAAATTATTTGAAATGAAAGGTATCGTTTCATATTATTGATGGTAAATTATAGAATAATATATTCCTTTGAAATAGAATTAAGGATTTTGTGGATGCATGATGCACCAAATGACATTCCAAAAGTAACTCAGAAAAACAAGGGTTGAATGTTGTGAGAATAGATTCTTTTTAAAAATGGTACTGATCATGTACAGAAACAGGTAAAATAGTAGGAATGAACAAGTAAGTAGAGACAAAGCCTTTTTCTCTTATTTCCTTCTGAAATATTTACCTTATTTATACACAAACTTGATACAGGGATGACGAGGAATATGCTGGGAGCGTCTCTGACCAAGTTACAGAGATGCTCCAGCTGTTATTTTGCAGGTATAACAGCCTACAGTACTATCTGCAGGCTAGGTGACAAAAGGCCTTCATTGCAGGTATTTTATCTTTTGGTGAAACAGTGAGTTTTGTTATTTGACAAAACCTCACCGTTTAATTTATCACATGGTGAGTATTCACCCTTTTGTGATGAAACGGTGAGTTTTGGTGTCTGTCAAAACTCACCGTCAAAACTCACCGTTTCATTTGTAACACAGTAATCTTACAGATCAATATATGTGAGAAGCAAACGATCTATGTGTTATAGAGGATCTAATTTTGCATTGCTGAGTAAATCAACAGCTATTAATTCAAAAGAGATTATTGGTCGTCACATACATAAAAGTGGACACACATCATTTTTAAAAAGAAAGCAAAATTTTTGATCAGTCATTTGCAACTTTCAAGTTAAAAATGATCAATTATGCCCGGTATGACCCCTCTCCAAATGCTCTTTAGCACCAATTATATATGGAACACATTCATCTAATAAAATTAACCTGTAAAATGATTACCTAATGCCACGGATTTCTCTTACTAGCTCCACTTCTTTTTGTACGAGTGCTTGAGCATGTTTTCTGCCAAGGCGAAAAGTATGAGCAGTTAAAAGTCGGTGATTACGCTAAATCAAAATGTTAGTCTCAATTCCCAATATCCACCTCTCATACATACCAATTTTGATTTTTTGGTTTTCCCTCTGATCCTGTTCTTTGGAGGTTTCAATTTGTATATGCGAACCATCCAATGGTGAGTTGTGAATACCTATATTGACAAAGACATAAATCTTACTCAGCTGGCATTTAGATATCTCATTAAGGCCAAAATTTACTGTGCAAGTTCTTCAAATTCTTAGACAACTACGAAGTAGAGCCCAAACAATTGATTGCGTCTGCTATTTCATTATTCTGAGTGCTACAATTTGCAACTCAATTTTTGGGAAATGGTCTATTTGTTAATGTTTGGCAATTTTGCCAAAATGTAAATTTGGAATATCTGACCTCCTCAAAATGGGTAAGTTTGAAATTTTTCTTCCCAATTTCTGTTCGTCTAACTCTATCAAAGCCTTTACCCTCAATTTCCACAAACCTGTAGGAGAAAATGCAGCATAAAATAATTCTTCAGTGAAACTAGGCATCCTCTTTACATTTAAATAAATAGGTTCCAAGCAAAATCAAACCTGTAATACGAGAGTTTGTACATAAGACAATTTAGCATGGTTGGAGTAGCCTTAGAATCAATTCGATAATGGCCATCTCTCTTCGGACAGAAAATTGGAGAACAACGTAGTCAATGACATAATTGAGGGAATCTTGAGCAATTCAGTCTTGGCCACAAGATAGATAGGTCACGTACCAAGTGATTTATATTCAATGCCACATGACAGCATTGTTCATTGAAAAGAATCCAAAAGAACATAACTTCAATCAATAGATTAAAAACTCACCAGGTAATCACTCTCTTTGATATGAGGGAAGACACCTCCTCCTATACGGACCATCCACAGGAACTTACTTATGTCATCACTGGGGTAAGTAACAAGACCTAATCAGCCAAGTAACTTTCTGAGAATCATTTCGAATTTTTCCCTTTTTCATTATTTATTTATTTTGAGAAGAGTGCTGAACTAAGCAAAAGGATTAGAAAACAAACCTCCAAATTCAACTAGCACATATTTTACATCCAGGGAGTTAAAGATGCGCCAGGCTGCCTTTTCAGGAGAAGACATGGCAGTGCCAACAGTGGCAATGTGTGTGTTATTCCAGGTATTATTGTCGACAATAACAGTTCGGTTAGCCATAGCAGTTGTTTGATAACCATAGTCCCACCAAGATGCAACCTCCAAGAATCAAAGACCAACAATGTTAACAAGTTCAAAATACCTAACAGAAACAAGCTCCCAAATAGCTTATAATAAAATATCATGCCCACAAGTAGTGATCAGAAAAAAAATTTTACTCACTAGGCTGATAACATTCATGTTATCATAGATAAAGGCATTTTCTGGCCAAAAAACAGCTGCAGAATGACAAGCTGTCATTTATTTAGGAATCATTTTTTAATTTTCAAGCAGTTGAAAATATTTTTCCTTCTTTGAAAAAAATAAAAATTAGAGGTATCATACAAACATTAGAATCACATATTATTTTCTTGAAATATAATTTTTAACATCTATTGACATATGGAAACCATCATGCTAATCTAATGGTTAGAACAAGAGGGGAAAATGAAAGAAACTCACTTTATCATCCACCTCTGTATTGTGGCTTAACCATGCATAAGCCTCTCTAAAATCATCAAAAACATGTAGACCCTCATCATCTGAATAAGATGTTAAAACAATAGAAGGTGCTGAATAAGCTTCTGCTGCTGCCCAAACACAATGAACCTACAAGGACAAAGATCAGAGGTCTTTTAGTCATAATGAAGTAAAATTGTTTAAATAAAAGAAGCTCATGGACAAAAGCATGTTCCAATCAAGGGAAACAAAATTCTGTACAAGAAAAATTAATTCTGAGTTGCAAATTTCCCAGGGAATACCATTAACTGCTTCAATTAAACATGTACTTTATATGGAGGCACTAGGTACACTTCAGAATGATTCATTCAGGAAAATCAAAGTACACAGAAGTGCTTATTCCAAATGTTCATAGCACATTAATCAAGCCCAGGTAAAGGAGGAGGATTGCGGTAGGTAGGCGGCCAGCGTAAAAACTTAGCCAATTTCAATATCAGTCGACCCCAACTGGTTTGGGATTAAGGCTTGTTGTTGTTGATTTTACAGGAGACAAAGGCAGAACGCATCAAAGGAATACGATTGAATGTGGATCTGGTTTCACAAAGAGCATCACAGCTTGCGACAATCTCTCCATTAGATTTTGCCAAATTTTCCAAGAAAATTGGGCAGTTGGGTGTATTTGTCTTCTCCAGAAAACAAGCTTCGAATGAAAGGAAAATTGAGAGAATACAGTGATAATGCTGTATGAATAATGATTAGACAAATGACACATGGAACCCATGAAAAAAGCTGCTACACACAGGTCTGCTGCATCAGATCTTGGTCCTTGTACTCAGCAGGCTCATACTGTGGATGACTATACATTTTAGTTATTCTTGTAGTGGGCGCAACCACAGAAGGATATGCTTGTCTAGAACTGATTATCATGTGAAGATGTAATAAGAGGAAACCATTTCAACATAGGCATATCACAAATTATTAGCAGCTAACTTTATAAGCCAATATAAAATATTATAAATTTTAAAATTCTCAAAGCATAATAAAGAGAGCAAAAGATAAGACTCTACATACCACGTAGAAGGCACCAAGCAAAACAAGTAGTAGAATAGCAAATATGGAGGCCTCAAGAGGCAAAACGAGAAGCCTTTTCTCAAGTTTGGTTTTAAGAGAGGGCTTATCCACAATCCCCTTTTCTTTCTTCTTGTTCTTTTTAGAAGGCCTTTCTTTTGCTGTATCTTCAGTTTTCTCTGCCTTTCCTTCATCAGTTTGTTCTAAAACAGTACTTGAACTAGCATCCCCTGGCTTAACAAACCATAGCATTAAATACATCTTAGTTCTAGACTCTAGAGTTGAAAAACTTAATAAATGGTTGAAAAACATAAACCGTAGTATAATGAAAAAGACATGCTAACATCAACTGGGGAATTCCTTGATAATCCAGGTAGCTGAAATTTAATTGATCGCGTGAAAACACTAAACGCTTCAGAAAGGGCAATTCCAGACATGATACATGCTGCTGGAGCAAGTACAAGCATCAGACGGACCTGTATTATGATCAAGATTCATTGATTGCACCCTCTGAAGTAGAAATAATAAGTGATATTACATGTCCCAAGGTTTTACTTACCATGACTCCAGAAAAATATACAGATGTCACAATGTAAAGAACAAGAAAAGAGCTTGCATCAGATAATGGAACAAAGCATGCCTACCAAAAAACAACAATGAGATGAGTTGTAAGCATAATATTATTGTGAAAAAGCAAAATTGTGTAGGAAACATGTAGCTCACAATGATCCCAGCTGGAACCAAGAAGGCCAAAACATTGATGTCCATGAAGTAAGACGGCCATTGAGGGGGCTGATGTTCACTGACACTGGCAATAATCGGTATATACTTGCTTGCATAGGTCCTTTCACAATGCAACAAAAAGAAATTTAACGTACATTGCATAAGAAAACATATTGGAATAATTCAATATCTAATAGTTGAGCCAATGACAAAAATATTTAAATCATTATAATGTTTCACATCTGGGCATGTGATGCAAGATATATACAAATAAGTTATATGGTTCCCTAGTATGTCAAAGGAAGAGAGAGAGAGAAGCGGAGATGTTTAGGTTGACTTGAAGACAAATCTAGACTACACCATCCTTCTTCCTCAAAGAGTGAAAGAGAGACAAAAACACTGGCTGATGGCATCAAACAATGCTATTGATACCCAAGTTATATTACCAACTTGCTGCTTTAACAAAACTAAAATTGATCACATAAAACGACTGAAATGAGTGATGGACCCAGGTACTTACGGATCAAGCAGACTTAGGCTCCGTCCACTCCATCCCTTTGTTGGGCTGGAAGCCACCAGTGCTACTAAAATTGCCGTCACAGCACAACAGATTGCCCTGAAGAAAACATAATGCTCAAGTTTAATGTTTTTCATGTTTTATGAAAACTAATATAAGAAAAAATTATATTCTTTGTTGTCTCAGTAATAAAATGCCAAGGAAAAATAGACAATGATGGAACCTTACAGGCCAACAAATAAAACAAGTGTAACTGCTACTTTGAACATTTTTGGAGAGAGAATCCTTTTGATATAATAGACAACAGCCATCACATGGATAATAATGAAAACCTGTGGAAATGCAATTAGAACAAGTAGAGAAGACCTAACAGCAACAACAACAACAAGCCTTAGTCCCAAACCAGTTGGGAAGTAGAGAAGACCTAAAAGAAAAAAAAAAGTAAATTGATAAGAGAGCACATTCACTTACAGGGAAAACTGATTATGCTAGAAAATTACTTCTTATGCAGAAAGAACAACTAATACTTCCGAGATTAACTCATGTCCATTCTCCAAAAGTCAACTATACCTCTCCACGCTAATGGCTTCAATAGTTCAATGGCTTTAAAGAACCTTAAACATATGGTATTGTACACTCAACAAGACACATAAGTTGCTTTATTTATATCTTGAGATGACATGGCATGAGTCAATAATATGACTATGAATGGCTTGTGTTACTTAGAATGCAACTCAATAAAAGCTTTCTTGAACTCATGCATTAAGATTAATACAAGTTTTTCAAAGCTTGTTTAACAAATCACCAAGGCTTAAATCGAGTGAAAGAGTCAACTCATTGTTGACTTGCTAATAATTTGTTTATGAATTTTTGTTTCACGTTTATGTAAATAGACCAATATGGTGATCCTTAAAGTTGCTTTATGCATGTATTTTTTATTTTTTTTTTTGAAAAAAAAGAGAAGTGTGTTAAGTATATTGATATGTTTTAAAGTGAATTTGTAATTTCTCTTTATAACTTAAATTCATTTGTGAAAGCCCCTGGCTCAATTTTAGCTCAATTAGCAAACTACTATGCGAAACCTAAAATGATAAAGCTTGAGTCAGCTTAATTCATTTGCAGATATATAGAGAAGAAAATATTGGAAATTGTGTTACAAATATGAAGGCATGGAAGCTAACCAAAAATGAAGCAAAATGTTCCGATGTCATAATAGCATTAAAACCAACAACAGGCACCAAAGCAGCAAGTAATGTTCCCAGGACCACCTGCATTAAGAATTTGCACTTTCAACAAGCCAAGTAATTTTCATTCATGTGGAGACAAAGCAAAATCCTAATCAAAGAAATTTTCGTTCAAGAATGATGCAAGATAATTGACAAAGAAGATAAAGCATATTCTTGATTCTTGAAAAGAAAACCCCAAGGTTCTGGGACTTCTGGCTTAAATATTAAAGAAAACACTTTAGCCATGATAACTAATATCACAGCAACTACATTCAGCAGAGAAAAACACTTTAGCCATGATAACTAATATCACAGCAACTACATTCAGCAGAGAAAATATTTGCGTCCTTTGGGCAACATATGGGAAACACAAGAAGGAATTAAAACCTACCAAGAAAATTGAATTCTTATTACTATGTTACATGCAAACCAAAAAAAAAAAAAATCATTCTGCCCCATGTAATTCAATATTGTTGGCATGATGATACAAATACGACAAGAACATAATGGAGGACCATAGCCATATATTAATAGTCATGTACACCCAGTCCTATTATGCTATAAAAATTTCTTTTGGGCTATTCCCTCTACTCATTTCCAAGATTAGCAACACTACATGCATGCTTCTTACTTCAATAATCATACAATAAGATCTATTACTTCTTTCACAATGATCACAAACTACATGAGTGACATAGATACTTACGAGGGGAGCATATGCAATGTACAATTGGGAAGAGTACCGACCAGTCACAATGCACAAAAGCACATGCATTGGAATAAGATTAATTATAAAGGTGTACCCTCCCCATGAGCAAACCTGAAAGTCAAAACAATAGAACAATAAGGATTATTTGAATAAGGCACCATAACAAGCCGAGCAACTCTAGCACAAGACCTACCATGTAGAAGTATGCGAAAGCATTTAAAGTTGCATAAAAGAGGGATCCTGTATGCAGCGTCTGCACAGGATACAAAATCAAATTGAACAAATAATCAAAGATGGAAACATAGTATGTTAAGCCATATAACATCACATGAGAAATGAAAACTACTGATTAGACTAGATGTCATTATCACTACATAAGCATTTCTTAAAAGAATTGAGTTGAATTTCCTTCCTTTTGTCAGAAACTAACCTTTATATAAAGATAAAAAGTGAATATTAAAGCAAATATAGCTACAGCTTCATTATCATAGCTGCCAGCCACAGATCGAGATATATATGATGGAACCTGCAAAGGCGAAAAGTTAACCTCTTGATAGTCATATTTTTGTGTTTGGGCATCAGTACAGCACATTCACACAGCTGTAGCAGATCTTATATAGAACACCATCCTATCCATGCACATCCTGTACCGTGTTCTTAAGCATTTCTTAAAACAGAGAAAGGGTAACCGCACAACTTTGTGCATACAACATATCAAACTAAGTGTAGCTTCAAACTCTGGCTGTTTATTGCAGTATACACCACAACTCTACCCCATTAAATCTTTAAACTAGGTTCAATACCACTACGCAGATAGCACAAGCTAAGTGATGTCTCATTGCAGCTGTCTAAGAAGAAGAAGAAAAACAATAACAACTTGATACAATTATAGAGCAAGATGCATATAAAACTAGGAATACCCATTGTATGATTTACCGTGGCCAAAAGAGCAGCTGCTGTCAGACCAGAGCCAGCACCTTTAACTTCCTATCAAAAAGAATTGCACATAATCAGCAAATCCAATTTCAATATTCAATCAGATAAGATAGCTACAGCAATGCCATACCTTTGTCAGAAGATAGGTGGCCCAAGAAGCAAATGCAGAGAAGATTGGTGCCGTGAACACACAAACAGTCTCAACAGACAAAGGAATATTCAAAGAATTCAATATCCTGATATCAGACAGTAATGACTCAAGAATTACCTAACAGATAATCAATAAGACATGCTACTTCAAAATGTTTTAATATGTAGAACATCCCTTAGAATTAACTATAAGATACTCACCACCAAATTGTGCCTGCTGTCAAGGTCAAACCAGGATAAACTGTTCCACCAATCACTCGACCAAGAGGATACCTCAAGTGAAACAAACAAGTAGCCAACTTAGAAATCATATAAAAACTTAAAAAAAAAAAAAAACTCTTTATAGGAATCTATGAATCAGAAAAATATATCAATTACCAAGTGCGATCATCAAACCAATTCCAAAAGTCATATATCCCATTCTTTGTTAAAAACTGAAATCATAAAACCATCGATCTGTCATCCTTTCTAACATTACGTTAAAGCGTGAAGCAAAAGTAACAGCGAAATAAAGATTATAAAGTTCAACGAGTGCTTCTATATTTGCACAGCGGTATCGGAGAAGAAAAAATTGAACCTTAGTGACTCTGTAATTGAAATAGGGATCAAACTCATGAATAACACTCTCGTACTTTATGACCTGATAATCAACAAACAAGCCTGTGAGGTCACAAGAACTAACTGTGCAAGCAGACTAACTTAATTATGAAAGCAAATGCAATTTGCTGAAACGGCATACAACTTTTTATACATTTTCGCAGAAATTACAACATAAATGGCGAATTGTTATCTCTTCAGATAATCACAAATTCAAAAAAATTGTAAGAATAAATTAATAAAAATAACATCCTCACTCAATCAAGCAAACATTTGAAACAAAATCCAGAAGTTTTATTCAGTTGACTGTTCGGCATCAGTCATACCGTTTTCCTGCATTTCCAAATCAGACAACCAGTAATTATCGAAAATGAATGTTTGGATCTGCAGAATCAAGGAACTTACAGAGAAGAGACGGATCGAGAAAGCGAGAACTCCGATCAAGAAAAGGATGACAAAAGAGAGAACATTGCCAAAAACGTAACGTAAGGCGGTCGCCTCTTTGGCGTTTTCCGGGTCCGCCATTGGAGGAAGAGGGAGTTGAGTTGTGATCAGTGAAGCGTTTTTCTAGGCCGTCGAGAGGAAGAGAATTCGGCAGAGCTAGAAGAGGGAGTGGAGTGTGGTAGTCAGGAGTGTTATGGAGCAAAGCTGAATAGCTGATTTTGCGGGAACTTCAAAGTTGTCCTTCTAATATATTAAATTACACAACGGTCTCAGTTTTTTTCTTCAATTGATAGTTTTGTACTCTATTGTTCCTATGTGGCAACATAACATTTCTTGTCTTCCACGTGGCACTAACTTATGTGGTGTTTATATAATAAAATTTTTAAAAATATATAACTTATTTATTATAATAATAAAATATAGAGTTTTAATTTATAATAAATAAAATTTATAACACTTTATAAAAATATATAATAAATAAAATAAATATAAAGAACTATTAATTTATAACGTGCGATATAATTTTTTTTTTAATTTTTTTTCCGAAACAAAAAAGGAAAATAAAAATACACATCCATTTCTTATTTTCCGTCCCTGCCGTGAAGTTATCCAAACATAGTGTAACCTAACATCGCATTCTCATCCCTCTTTTGCAGCTTCACGCCCGCACCGACGCACACTCGTATTTCTCTGTCTCTCGTCGATCGCCGCCATACTCATTCTCTTCCTTACTCTCTCGACCTTTTGCCTTTGACGGAATCTTAAAACATTTGCGTTAGCACCTCCTCTAACTCAGGAACTTTATTATTCTCGCCGCCGCCCTTGATCGATCTACACGCATAGCTGCTGCTTGGTTTCTCTGTCCTCTATAGCAAAACGCAGAATTGCAGGTTTGATTTTCAGAAAACCCGTGAAACAAATAATAAGAGAAATCGTATTTGTTGATTGAATCTCGTGATGTAGGATGTTAGGGTTTATGAGCAAAATTTAGATCTTGGAAAATTTATGCTTTGAGCTTCTTACCTCGGATTTAGCTTTGGACGTTTGTGGGTTCTCTTACTAAATTCTCTGGATTAATTTTGAACCTGTGTCTTCATCTGTTTTTTTCAACGGGTTTCTTTCTTCTCATACATTTCTCTCGGAACTCTGGATTAATATGTCTTCAATTTGCTTGTATTTTTTTTCCTTCGGAATTTGCTTATTCCTAGACGTGCTGGGACAATATGGGCTTTAATTATTATGTATCGTCAACTAATAAACTCCTGGGCATGCAAAATAAGAGAAATTTGTGTCATAAACTCTTTATGTTTGGGATTTTCTGATAAAATTTTCATTTTTTTGTATTGTAATTTGCAGGTGGATGTAATTTATGTGATATGTGCATGAATGTAATATGCATCAGTTTATCCAAACCGATTGAGAGTCTGTTTTTTGGCTGATGGGATGCAATTAATTTGAAACAGCGCCTTCATTTTGTGTTGCAGTTGCTTGAGGTGCAATTATAATGGCGGATCTAAGGGAACTCCTTCCTCCAGTTAAGGCAACTACTACAACTTTTTATGATCATTCAAATGACCCATGGTTTAGACAACGATTCAGCTCATCTGAGGCAGAACAAGACACTGTTGTCAAACATAAACCTGTACCTCCCTACTTGGACCGCAAAGGTTTTGTTCCCCGGAGAGTGGAGGATTTTGGGGATGGGGGTGCATTCCCTGAGATTCATATTGCACAATACCCTCTCGATATGGGTAGGAGTAAATCTGCAAAACCAGGGACAAAAATTCTACCTTTGACTGTTGATGCCCAAGGCAATGTGGCATATGATGCCATTGTGAAACAAAATGAGAATGCGAAGAAAATTGTTTATTCACAACACAAAGATTTGGTTCCAAAGATCTTGCGGAATGATGAGGAGGAAGATGAGGATGAGGATTTGCAGAAAGAGATTGAGGAGACAACACAGGAAACTAAAGCTGCACTTGAAAAGATTGTGAATGTGAGATTAAGTGCAGCACAACCTAAGAATGTGCCCAAACAGTCTTCAGAGTCAAAGTATATTAAGTATAAGCCATCTCAGCAATCGGCAGCCTTCAATTCAGGGGCAAAGGAGAGAATCATCAGAATGGTGGAGATGCCTGTGGACCCACTTGAGCCACCTAAGTTCAAGCATAAGAGGGTTCCAAAGGCGTCTGGATCTCCACCTGTGCCAGTCATGCATTCCCCACCTAGGCCTGTGACTGTGAAAGATCAACAGGATTGGAAGATCCCTCCTTGTATCTCAAATTGGAAGAACCCCAAGGGTTACACAATTCCTCTTGATAAACGTCTAGCAGCTGATGGAAGAGGTCTGCAGGATGTTCAGATTAATGATAATTTCGCGAAGCTATCAGAAGCTCTCTACGTTGCCGAGCAGAAGGCTAGAGAAGCAGTAGCTATGAGATCAAAGGTGCAAAAAGAGATGATGATGAAAGAGAAGGAAAGGAAAGAGCAGGAACTGCGGGCATTAGCTCAAAAAGCTCGTTCTGAAAGAACTGGTGCAATGCCACCACAATCTGCTGCAATCCCATCTGATAAAAGTGCAATGGATGATGCTGGTTTTGCAGGGGATTATGAGCGTGGAAGAGAAAGGGAGAAAGATGTCCCCAAAGAGACAAGAGAGGAAAGGGAAGATCGGCTACAACGAGAGAAAATTCGTGAGGAGCGACGGCGAGAAAGGGAGAGGGAAAGAAGGTTGGAGGCAAAAGATGCTGCCATGGGTAAGAAAAGCAAAATTACAAGAGATAGAGATCGGGACATCAGTGAGAAGGTTGCTCTTGGTATGGCTTCAACAGGTGCTGGCAGAGGAGGAGAGGTCATGTATGACCAGAGGTTGTTCAACCAAGAGAAGGGGATGGACTCAGGATTTGCAACAGATGATCAATATAACGTGTATGACAAGGGCCTTTTTACGGCTCAACCTACACTGTCAACTTTGTACAGGCCTAAGAAAGATGTTGATGCTGATATGTATGGAGGTGCTGATGAGCAGTTAGATAAGATCTTGAAGACAGAAAGGTTCAAACCTGACAAGGCTTTTGCTGGTACTTCTGAGAAAACTGGTCCAAGAGATAGGCCAGTTGAGTTTGAAAAGGATGCAGAAGAAGCAGATCCATTTGGTCTGGATCAGTTCTTGACTGAAGTAAAGAAAGGTAAGAAGGCTATGGACAAAGTTGGTACTGGAGGAACAATGAGAGCCAGTGGTGGATCTTCAACGCGAGATGGGTATGAAGGAGGCTCAGGTAGAACTCGGATTGGATTTGAGAGGGGCCGTTAGGTAGCCTGTTTTGATCTTCTCCTTTTCTTTTCCCCTGCAATGTGTTGTCGTCCTTTTTTCTACAAGTTTTTAGATGTGAAGATATTTGTGCTGTGATATTTTCTCTAGAATTTGAATATTTTAGTCCCACTCTCTCATGGCTTGCAATTTAATTCTTGATGATCTTTCGATATTTGGTTGCTGTTGTTATGATGGGCTATTTTTAATTTGGGTGGATCTATTACTGTCGATTGAGTTGCATTAGGATGGGTTGCTAGGTGAATTTCATGCAGCAGGATGCTGTTACCGTGCAAAGTGATGTGATTCTGGAGTTGAAGATCCTCTCGCCATAAAGGGCATAAAGGTTATCTAATTTCATTTCTCTTGAACACTTGCGAAGTCAATATTATTGTTACAATGCACCAAATATTTGCATGGGGCATTAAATCAAATCTTGGACCTCAATTCATAACCCTATATCCCGTTGTTTTGGTTGTGATTATCAGAAATTCTTACCTGATTAACATGAACTTAGGGAAGCAAGACAGCATTAGCACTGCTGCACAAGTCTTTGAGCATAACATGATTTGTATAATCACTTGAAGTGCACGGGTAATGCCAGAGTAGAAATGATTTAGTTTCGTCAGTTAACATCAATATACCGATGAGAGATAAAGGCAAACAAATAAAGAAAAAAATGTTAATTGGGTTTCTTTGCTTTCAATTAACACGGGTCTCATGTTCTTTTGGAGGCCATATGCTGTGTGAATTTACCAGAAATTTTCAAAATGTTGAAACTACTAAACACGCATGATAGACATTACCTCCATTTCTTTGGGCAAAATACAGGACCTCCAAAATAAAAGCTTGCAACTTGCTCTATTTACGTTTTGTCTAACAATATCCATCAGATGGCATGTTAAGGAGCTCCAGAGGATTGAAATTGGGTTAACATTTCAGTGCTTCTCCGATTTTCAGGTTCAGATTCTTCACCTCCACCTCTGGGTGAGGTGGATTAACTATATCCATCATATACAATGATCTCGTTGCCAGTTAAGTATCTGAATCTTAATTCATTTTTTATATTTAGGATGATGATCTAAAAAGCGTACAAATCATGCCTTTGTTTGTTTGTTTGTTTTTTTTTTTTTTTTTTACACGGTTGTATCAATTATTCAGATGACATGCATGAAACTAGAAGAAGAGAACCGATCAGAGATCCATTCTAGAGCATTCCTATCAGGGACCATTGCGAATTTGAGGGCTCGTGAATGGGCCTAACTCCTTTTTTGGGTTTGGCTATTGAAGTGGGAAGTCTATGGGAAGCCGAGAACCCAAACATCTGACAACCAGACCCATGAACTGCTTCCACCGTCTTCTTCTTCCCGGCCGTTCAACCATTAAACATCCGATTATTTCCAATCATCTCAATTGCAATCTTGCTTTTCGCTTATCTTCTCATGTCCCATCTCTACAATTCTCACCACCATCTCCATATTCAATCCGGGATCCAGCGCAAGCAATAGCAACCCAGTTATCCAACTGCTCCAGCTTACAGGAACTGAACCAAATTTACGCCCATGTTCTTCGCACTCAGATGCTCGACTTCTATCCCGACCCATTTCATTGGAACAACATAATAAGATCGTATACAAGACTTGATGCTCCTATCCAAGCACTGAAAGGTTATATGTCCATGTCTCGAGCCAATGTCTTGCCTGATTCTTATACTCTTCCCATTATCTTAAAAGCTGCGTGCCAGCTTTTGGCTATTGAGATTGGTAAGCAGCTTCATTCAGTTGCCATAAGGCTTGGCCTTCAGTCGAACAAGTATTGCGAGAGTGGTCTTATCAGTTTGTATGCGAAGTCTGGGCAATTTAATTGTGCGTACAAGTTATTTGAGGAAAACCATGAAAGAAAGTTGGGTTCTTGGAATGCTATTATAGGAGGCCTTTGTCAAGGTGGGCGTGCTAAGGAAGCGATTGAGATGTTTTTGCAGATGAGAAAATGTGGATTGGAGCCAGATGATGTGACAATGGTTAGTGTAACGTCTGCTTGTGGGGGTTTAGGGGATTTGGACTTGGCTCTTCAATTGCATAAATATGTTTTCCACGCCATGAGTTTTGGGAAATCGGCTATCTTGATGCTGAATTCGCTTGTTGACATGTATGGAAAATGTGGTAGGATGGACTTAGCTGGTCAGGTGTTTTCTAGGATTGGTCAAAAAAATGTGTCATCTTGGACATCGATGATTGTAGGTTATGCAATGCATGGGCGTGTCAATGAAGCTCTCGAGTGTTTTCATTACATGAGAGAAGCCGATGTGAGGCCTAACCATGTCACTTTTGTGGGAGTGCTAAGTGCTTGTGTCCACGGTGGTAAGGTACAAGAGGGGAGGTATTTTTTTGATATGATGAGGAATGTTTATGGTATAATGCCGCAGCTGCAGCACTATGGTTGCATGGTGGATCTGCTTGGCCGAGTGGGGCTACTTGAAGAGGCTAGAGAGACTGTGGAGGGGATGCCAATGAAGCCGAATGTGGTAATATGGGGGTGTTTGATGGGTGCCTGTGAGAAATATGGGAATGTAGAGATGGGAGAGTGGGTGGCTGAACATTTACAGGAGCTTGAACCTTGGAATGATGGGGTTTATGTGGTTTTGTCCAACATATACGCAAGCAGAGGCTTGTGGCAGGAGGTTGAGAGGATTAGAATACATATGAAGCGGAAAAGACTAGCTAAACTTCCTGCTTATAGCTTGACAACTAGTTAGAACTTGAGAACTGAAGTTCGTAACTTTTATTTTGCTGAAAGAAGTTTTACCATCTCTGTAGTGTTATGGGGTCAATTCATTAGAAAAAAAAAATCTGAAGTTTCTATTCTGCCTGCCCCTTTCTTCTCCACACAATTACTCTCTTCTTTCTCACTCCACCATGCAGTCATGGCGATTCAGTTCTGAATTCAAGGTGTAATGGGATGTTTAGCTGACAGTAGTTTGTTCCCTTTTCTTGCCCACAAATAAGTAAGAAAATAAAAAAATTATATTAAAAAAAAATAACAATATTGGCTTGCCACCAAAAAAGGAAAGTCACGTGAGAATTATTTGAACCAAAAGGGTACCACGTGCCAGTCTATTTCGAACGTAAATACCCATCCCCCCAAAGAAAAAGAAATATCCCTCTTTCTTGCCCTCTCTCTTTGTCGCTCTCTGAATCGGAGACATGGAAGCTATACTGGTAGACTGTGTAAACAACAGTCTCCGCCATTTCATGTACCGGAACGCCATTTTTATGTGCGAGCGTCTCTGTGCAGAGTTCCCCTCTGAGGTACTATTCCCCTTAAAAATTCATTTCCTTTTAAAAGATCTTCTGACGCATTCTGTTTTGCTATTGAGAAACCTCGGGAAAATAAGATGGATTTTTTATTTTCCCTAATAACAGTCGACGTATGTGTGTATTTTACTTGTTTTGCTTCTTATTCTTGCTATTTGTCCGCAAGGCAAAGAGAGAGTATTTGTTAACCGATAAGGTCGGTTTCTGGTACGCTTTTGATAATGTTACCCATTTGTGGAGCTAATTAGCTTGAATTTTTCATTATGCAATTAATCAATTTTCATTTGTATCACGAGTATCTTAGTTAGCCTGGTTTTTGAGTTTTTCTTTTCTTTTTGAAATACATTGAAAATGGAAACGATTGCAAACGCTGGTCATTCTTATTTGTAGATTATATAGTGGCTGTATACAAGCAAGGTTAAATCACAGTATAGCTAGAAAGTCAAATTTCAGGAGAAGTATGACATCAGAGTGACTAAATGAATTTGGACCTAGATTCTAAGTGGATTATTAGTATTTTTTGGTGTGTAAATAACCTAAAAAATTTAAACCTTTTGTACAATTTGCAATTATAGCTGATCTTTTTAATTTCTATCAAATATATAGACAAGCTTTCTCATTGGTGTATAGACAAACCTCTAACTTGAAGTGTTTGGGGCAAAAACTCCAAATTTTTGACGTGATATATGTATTATAAAGATTTCATTAATCATATTTAAGGTAGAAATAATTTCTCTTTTCCCATTATTTAATTAAGTGTTTTAAATGTGTTTACCAGGGGGACAATTTAAAATTCAAATGCAAAAGCTCTGTTTGCTTGTGGAAAATGATTTTCTATTTTCTTAGAATATTCTATTTTTCATTTCTATATAAAATTAGGAAAAACATGAAAACACATTCATTTATCAAAAACAGAAACAAATTTCTAATTCAAAATATTAAAAAAATTATTCATATCATTTCATACTTCAAAGGTAAATCAAATATAAAATGTATTTAAAAACTTATTTTACTTGTTAAATTTTTTCATGTGTTGTTAATTTATTTTATGATAATGAATTTTTTTTTTGTAATTGTAGATGAATAAAATTTCAATTTTTAATTATAAAAAGGTTATAGTATAGAAAAGTCATTGTTTTTTTATTTGAAAAAAAAAGCAGTCGGAAAACAAAACTTTTGTTATAAAGGTAAACAATGAAAAACAATTTAAAGTTGTTTTCCTTTACAAAATTAGCATACATAAACACGTAATTTAGTTTCCAGCTTTCTTAGAAAAATTTTCTAGCTTTTTTAGAAAAAAATTCCCAAAAACTGCTCCATTTTTCAACAAGTGGATAGGCCAAAAATTTTTGAATGGAACATATCTAATAGCAATACGAGAATTTTAGCATATGTTTTTCCTAAATTTGAAATCAATTGATAAATTCAACTTTGGTCATTAAAGGTTTGTTAGGTTTAGCTGTGGTATATAACTGATATCTGTTACTGATAGCTGATAGTTGGGAGCTTATATATTTTAAGTATTTTGTAAATTATATGTCATTATTACTGTTTACATGTAAAATGATAAATAAAGGTGTATATATATTAATTTTCTTACTGAAATAGATATAAAGTAATAAATTACACAACATATATAATGATTAAAATATAATATTATAATGTAATTATTTTTTATGTATATATATTGTTTCACCTATAATTTTAGTGATTTTTATATTATGTTTTATAATTTAAATTAATTTATTGATAAAAATTTAATTTTAAAATTATAAGAAATAAATTTTAAAAGGGTAATATAATCTAAATAAAGTTAAATCAGTTTCCAGTAGCTCTATTTGTTGATCGGATACAAATTGTAGCCGATAGGCATCCTATCAGTTGCCTATTAGCTAGCAGCTACATTTTTTAAGGTTTATCAAACACCATAGTTCCGTTGTCTGGCTGCCTGCTAGTTATTAGATGCATCCAAAAGCTGAACCAAACACCCACTAAGACATGATTTCTTGATAGGTGGCTTAATTCACTATAGATGAAGTAAATTTGGTAATACAACTTTCTGAAGATGATCAAGCAAAATCAAAATTTTAGTTGATTTTAGATGTTCATTTGTGGCCCCATTTTGGGAATGGCAGGTATAACTGCGTTACACTTTCCTCAAATGTTTATAGTGCTTTGTTTATTTTAGCCCTTATTTTCTTGAATGATTATGTTCTTAAGCAAAGATGCAGCTTTATACAAAAAAACCTCAGTTATTTGTTTTTCTTTTCATTCTACTTAGTTTGCCTGACTCGATGATTAATTTTTCTCATGTGTAGACAAATTTACAATTATTAGCTGGATGTTATTTGCAAAATAATCAAGCTTACTCAGCATATCATATTCTAAAAGGTAATATATTATAGGTTTTCCATGTTATCATTTGTCTGCTTTTTGGCGACTTGCAATGATCTTGGTTGCATATAATCACTGATTTTTCCTGTTTGATTTATCACTTTTTTATTGCAAGTGATTCATAAAAGTGTTCCTTATTTATACATCTTTCTTCTTCTTTGACCATTATTACTTGAAGGCACACAAAAGGCTCAATCCCGCTACTTGTATGCAATATCATGCTTTCAGATGGATCTTCTAAATGAAGCTGAAGCAGCGTTATGTCCTGCTAATGAGCCTAATGCTGAGGTATATATGAGACTGTTCATACAGAAAACACTTATATGTGCCATTTCCCATTTCTGTATTGTATTTTTCTCCAAGAAGTATTAAATATCTTTAGTATCATTTTTAAATTGTCTAATATGTTTTTATAAAGATAAAAGATTCCTCATAGTTTAATTGTTTTTGCAGGAAACCCATGATATGAATATAAGATCTCTATATATTTGAAGTATTTCCCAATGTCTGGTTTTAGTTTGTGCTTGTTCATGTCCATTCAGGGATGAGTAACACTTGCTTATTTTTGCCTGTCTTCTCTGTGCAGGTTCCAAATAATGCAGCTGGGCACTACCTTCTTGGTCTTATTCACAGGTTTTCACTTATGTTCATATAATAAGTGTTGTAGCCCCGTAAATCTGTTACGTTTTTTTTTTACATGCTTGAGTTTAAGTGCGAGTTAGAGACTTATTTATTGTGTTCTTGTTACTGCAGCCATAGTTGTCAAATTGAGAAATCAAGCATAGAAATCTTCATTTTGGGAATCGAGAATCAAATCAAATCAAAAGATTCGATAAAAATTC
>CAOGCB011396995.1:0-23065 GCA_948266635.1 Cnidoscolus chayamansa | reverse complement strand
TTGATACCAACTTGCTCAGCCCATTTCTCTAGGGCTTGATGTGATGGAACAACTAGAGCTACACAATAGTTTCTGAAGGAATCTGCATATACCATGATATTATCCACATAGTTACTTGACATCAATGCTGCCTCAACCTGCAATTATGGTGTCAAACACGGAAAGAAGAAAATTACAGTATAGTTTAAAACATTCAAACAAGAAACATTTAATGACCTTTCCAAGGGAGATGTACTCCCCGTGTTGAAGTTTGACAATATCCTTCTTCCTATCAACAATTTCAAGGCATCCATCAGGGTGGAAACGTCCAATATCACCAGTATAGAACCAGCGCATGCCTTTTTCATCAACCTGTATCATGTCATTTTTCCAAGGTTATGAGATCAAGCCTCTGACATTCAAATTTCAGCATACATCCAAAGTAAATGCATATCACACGCAAGCAAAATGCATGCCCCTGGTGCACAAACAAAAGCTTACCTTGTAGACCTCATCTGTTTTTTCTTGGTTTTCAAAGTAACCACTAGTCACGCAGAATCCTCCTATCACAATTTCTCCTCGGGGCATTGGCTTGTCGGATGTCCTATACCCACCTTCTTCCCAAGAAACAAGCTGCAACATGAAAATGAAGAAATTGTCTTGAACCAAGTCTCTAAATCTCAAAGGTTAGTGCACCTTCAATCTGCTACCATCAAATTTCACCAAAAGTTATAGCATTGCATCTTACAAAGTGAATTTGCAAACCATTATAATTTCTCAAACCTATAGGGCTAGTACAAGTTGAAACGTTGTGCTATCAAGTTCAAATAATCATCTTTATATAGAAATTCTGGTTCTGGATTGTGAAACTCAGCAATTTTCTTGAATCATAGAAAAATGGCAGACCTTAATATAGCAACAAGGAAGAGGAGGTCCAACACGGCCCACAGATGTGTCATCCCACTCGGAAAAAGCAGCTCCAGCACATGTTTCTGTCAAGCCATAACCCTGACCTATGCGAGCCCTGATGACGAATATTGCAACATAATATACCTCATTACTAATACTTCACACAGAAAAGTTGGAAGTATAGGTGGTAATTTACACAAGAAATCCATTCTAAACCGTGAAAGATTAACCCTTCACAGCACTTTTTTTTTTATAATCATAGTGCAAGGACCAAAGTAACTAGTTCCAAAATGATGATAATGTAAGCATTTAATAAGGCAGTTCTCATGAGTTTTTAGTAATTTACCCCTAATAAAGTAAAAATTTTACTTCCTTCAATATATTGGTAACTGAAGATGAGTGATTACCCCATGCAAATGTTGATGAATCGTTGTGATTCCCCAGACAAAGGAGCTCCACCACATAGCACATATCGGATGCGTCCTCCAAGTACATCACGTATTGATTTGAATACAACAGCATCCCACAACATTCTCTCCGGTCCCCAAGCACCAAACCAGCTTCCTTCTATGGCTGACAATCGTCGCTTATATATAATGTTGAAAAGCTTCTTCGCAAATCCGCCTTTTTCCTCAACCTGGAGTACACAATAATAGTCAGGGAAGAAGGAGGTAACTAGTTACCCGCAATTAATACAGAGACTAAAGGAACAGAGTTATTACCCGACATACTCAACAGATACAATTACACCAATCAATATACTGCAAAAAAAAATTGGAGAAGGTAGACGGTGGTATCAATATGGTTCACACCTTTTTTAGAACTCCATCTCGAACACGATCTAGTATAGCGGGAACTGATGCCATAAGAGTGGGCTTCAACACAGAAGCATCCCCTTTGGTCCCTTTCTTAATTTTATTAGCTGTGTCTGTCAAAGTCAAAGCAGAACCATAGCCAATTGCACAACCTGCAGTTAACATTATAGACTGGACAACCACAGAAATTCAATGATTATCTTTCAGAAATGTAGTAGAAAATAAGAATGCAGCTGTGAAGGTACCTCAGCAGCAAGTTCGAGAACATGAGCTAGGGGCAAGTACGCCAAATAAACATCATTGCTACCCAGTTTTGGAATCACTGTCATGACAGCTGCAGCAGTGGCTATAATGTTGCTATGAGTAATCATGACTCCCTATTGTATTAACATGACACAAATGTTAAAACAGCAAAGCATATACTCTTTGATATGGATGTAATAAACTCAAGTTTCAGAAAAAAAAATGATGAAAAGAAATGGTTAATTGTTTTCATAGTACTTGTCCATGTATCAACATGTAGAATCTACAGTGCGGGCATGTCAATTTACAATTAGCCTGTAGACTCTTAAGAAACTTTTGTCAAGGTTAACAGATTTTTTTGTAAGATAATTCAAGTGTGCATTCAATTAATTTGGACGTGAAAGAGAGAGAGAGAGAGAGAGAGAGAGAGAGAGAGAGAGAGAGAGAGAGAGAGAGAGCGAGTGGGAGAGAGCTTTCAATTTATGTCCTTTCCAGTGAGGTCAACTGGCTAGATTTACATGCAAGGATTTGGACTTGGCATTCGCAAAAATATGTAGTAACAAGTTGAAAAGTTCATAATAAAAAAAAAAGAGAGAAGTCACACCTTTGGTAGGCCTGTGCTGCCACTTGTATACATGATAACTGCAATTCCATTCTTGGAAGGTAAGTTTGGAGGAATGGGACTATTTTTGCCCAGATTTTCAACTTCAGAAAAAGATGAAACTGTCCAGTGGCTCATACTTCGAGAGATAAAAGAATCATCCGCAGTTGCATTTCCATCATCTTCGAAGTAAATCACATTCTTGATAGTTGTTAGTCTTGTACTTATAGCCGCCAACTTTTTCAATTGCTTGGAATCACAAATCAGGGTTGACACTTGTGTCTGCCAAAATTAAGAGAATGGATATCAGTAGTCTAATCATGATTTGCATTCTGGAATTGACCTCAAATAGCTAGTATAACTAATAAAGCAATCACAAGAGAGTTCCCCTACCTCGTTGAGTGAATGTATCAGAGCATCCTCACCAAGAGATGCATAAATAGTAACAACAGTAACATTCTGCCGCATGCATCCCTGAATTCCAGAAACAACTGAATCAGAATCCTTTGGAATTAGCATAGCCGTAATGTTTAGTATAACTTTAAAAAGGAGGAGAAACAAATGAAGAAAATGTAACCATAAAAAAAATACCTGGAAGGCAATGAACCACTCTGCTCGAGTTTCAGAAAAAATTGCAGCACGAGTATCCTCATTATGACCTATCCCAATAAGCCCAGATGCAAAGTTGCAAGCTCGATCAAAAACATGTCCATAAGTTTGCCATTCATAATCCCCCAAGTGTAGTTTCTCAAACTTCCTACCATCACTAGCAGTGATGAATTCCTTGCTAATTAGCTTTCTAGTTCCAAGAAATCGATCTCGTGAATGCTTTTTGCAAGATTGCTCAAAAAGAGCTGCCATGGTATTTGCCCCTTCCCAAGGGACTTCAATCAAATGAGATGTTCGAGAATTGCGAATCGCATAACCTGCCTCCCCACCAACTTCTACAGGAACTCCTCTTTGCTTCACCTTTTTCTTCCCCATGAACACAATGGAGAACAACACAGGTAAAATAATGGCAATAATACCAGCACCGACAATGCCATATATATTTCCATAGCCTTTCCCTACTGACAAGTGGTCGCCAGAAACTAATTTTTCCATAGTTGGTTTGCTCGAAAAAGTTGCCTCAGAATCTGCCATTGTATATCAATGCTCAAACGATGATCTATGAAATCACTTCCCAAAACATACCAATAGCCGGCTACAACAGGACACAAGAACCACCTGTGCGATCATCCATCTATCAGCTACGTGAATTAAATAAACAATAGCACACATAATTATAGCAATATGTGAAGATACATTAGCAATGACCATCTAGAGCAAAGGAGAATTAACGGACAATCATAAGCACAGTAACAAGCTAGAAAGACAATCCTTGCTGTATAAAAATCTAAACACTAGTTCAACAACAACAACAACAAGACTAGATACTAAAATGGCAAAACTCAAAACTACAATATTACAACCAGAATTAGTCAAAAGTATCCTTGATTTACTCATACATGCATGAAATTTGATATCAACTCTGCAAAATTGGTACTGAACTAAAAAACCAAATCGAAGATCAAATAAGCATTCACTCACTTTACCAGATGAAACGGTCACCACACAAGATCAAGCAAAGAAACAACAGTAATATCAACGGAAAGCGACCTAGAAGATGCTGTAGCTAGCTTTACCTCAAGAAAAAGCAACAAAGCAGCGTAAGAGGCGTGGGAAGGAAGTTCTGGAGAGCCCATATGCCGATGTTGTACGCAGATACACATGCCTTTTATATATAAGCTGCTGCGCTGATAAATTAGTATTAATTTAAGATTGCAGGATAATCATGCACATTGGAGCAGTGAAACCAGGGGCAATTTCGGTACCAAGAAAAATGCTCATGACTACCTGGCAATAGCATTCATGTTGCACGTGGCGAAGGATGAGACTGCCGTTTTAATAAAGCATTTAAGTCACGTGCGTCATCGGTGACCTACGTACTGTAGAGTCTAAAAGTGACAAGTGGGTCACGCAACTCGATGATCGGAGATCATAATCAATCACACTTTTCAGACCGAGGGAACGGGTCGGTTCGAAGTATGAAACGAATGCAAATCAATGGTTTTCTATTAATTAATATTTATACAAATTATGTAGAATTCAGTAATATATCCATCCTACCATTTATATAAAATGTGGACAATTGTCAAATAAGATCCACGACTGTGTCATTTGGAATAGAAATCGATCTGAAACCGACCCAAACCGGGGGGTGGTAAAGGGGATTAAACGATGACGTTTCAGAAATAAACAGTCACCACGTGGGTCCAACCTCGAAGGTTGTGGGTTATCAAGATAGAAAGAAGTAATAACTGCTCTGACAGGTGGAAGATTGCGGTATGGAGACAGATTTTTTTTTTATTGACCAGATTTGTTTTTTCTTTAATCCGCAGACAAAAGTCACATGGAAACAAACTAATTCTCAACCCAAACAAAAATAATGGACATTGACATTACCCAAGTAATTAAATATTTTTTTGAAAATATTTTTTAAAATATATTAAATATTTTTTAATTTTTTTAAATAATTAATTATTTAATCATTTTATTTTATTTAAATTACTACTAAAAATCTTGTAAAAATAAAACATAGAGTAATAACTTTTTTTATTTATAAAATTATTTTCCTTCAAATATAGATTAAATATGAATGTTCAACTCAATCTTCACACAGCTACTGCATTCTATGAGGTAATTGATTCCATATAAGCATAATTAGGGATTAAAACTAGCTCCAATATATAAAAAGACCACAGATGGCTGTAATGTAACAGGACATCATACAATTTATTCATATTATTTCATCGGCAATAAGAAACAATTAGAATAGTGTACCCTAAAAAATAGAATAGTTGAAGGCCTTTGGTACATCATATTCGGACTAATGGCCAGCACAAGTAGTCATGAATTGCTTTTAACACATTCCTCAACGCGAGTCAGTGCATCTGTAAGCACGTCAATTGTCCAATCTTTCAAATCTTGCTGCATATAGCAATGGACAAAAGAAACAAACATAGCATAACCATTAGTTTGTCTGATAAAACATTGTCAAAATTACTATTTAATCCCTCCATTTTTTTAAAGGAAATTAAATATTTGATCCTATTTTGAAAAAAATCATTGGTCAGTCAGTCCCTCCATTCATTTTAAGTGTTGGTTTCAATTTAATTCAGTCCGTACAATTACAGAAAACTTGATATGGAAGGACTAAAGAGTATATAAACAAAAAATACAATGATTAAATAATGTCTTTCTTTCAAAATAGGAGAATCAAATATATACTTTCATTAAAAAATTAGTGGAAATAAATAGTATTTTTTTTCCCTAAAACCTTGAAGGAAAAGCATTCTGTTCTATTCTTTTGCTGAACAACAAAAAGGAAGCTGCTTAGAATTCTCCTTCTGAGAAAAAGGATGGCAGTATAAATTGTCAGATGAACTATATCAAACATTGTTTACTGCATTGCTTCCTAGCAAGAAAATCTATCATGTGGAGCATCTATATGACAGTCTGCTCGTCTGACTCGTCAATAGTAGGAATACAGGCTGAAGTGTCAAACTGAGATATTCACTCAAGTTCCTGAAGCTGAAGCGAACCTCAGTTATTGATACAGAAAAATAACACTTGGTAATTCCAAAACCAAGCATGTTATTGACTGTCAGGATAGGCTGATCCAATCACCTAATTGCGTCTCTTCAAAGGCCAGAAGAGAGACATGTGGGTTTTAAACAACTCGAAGGAAAGAAGACTGAGGCTAAGGCAAACGCGGGAAAGGTTAAATTCGAAATGTTTATCAACAAACAACAATACCAGATTGCCTTCGTTGATTATTGTATTCTGGTGTCAACTTATAATGACAGTGAGTTGATATAACTGTTGCAAACAAAATGAATCAACATTCCAAATTTAAAAATACAGGGTGCTGTTATGTTGGCTCAAGTGGGAATGGGGAAAGAGAAAGAAACAGAAGTTGGTGTACAAAATGGGAAATAAATAAATTACGGGGGGAAAACCTCCTCCTCAAAAGGCTTAATCTAACTAATCATGTAATATCTCACAAAGAAACATTTAAAGCAATATATGCCAATATTCAGATTCCACATAGAACAAATGAAGCCAACACCGTGGAAAACTAAAATTTAACATACTAAATGGCAAACAAATCACTGAAAACAAATTAGTTGAGCAAGTACAGTAGGCCTTAGTTTACACAACTAGAATAAAGGCAACATCAGGGGGGCACTTGACATCCTGACCTAAAGGCCACATCATTCTTCAAAGAAACAGTGCATCTCAGGACAAGCAACCAATACCACACTTGGAAATTGAAGGCCCCATCTGGATTGTTTTCGAAGAGGGGGGAGGGGGAGGGGGAGAGGGAGGGGGGGCGGGGTTGCAGAAAGTAGGTTCCTAGAGAGTTTGACTAAACATTAAACCTGATATTTGGGGATTTTTAACACTGTATTATTTCATTCAGCAAACAATAAAATAAATTTTACTGACAGTAGTTTCTCATTCAGTGCTTTTTGAAACAAAACAGTAGAATCTAACAGCAATGCAAGAGAGGCCCTGAGTAAAACTTCAAGATAGACCAAAATTTTGATTCTAATTAGAAGGGGAAAAAAAGAAAATAAATAGATAAAGAAATGCAGAATGAATAACTGCACACCAATTTTTACCATCATTCCTCATTTGGCAATCTTCATTTCAATACTCCTTTATTTATTGAATCAATATTTCATTTGACAGTGAAAATGGTGCAGAGTGCAGACAGCCAGACACTGAGTTTCTATAGAATTATAAAATATCGAAAGTGCTTGTAGCTTTTAGTAAAAAAAAAGAGATTCAATTTAAAAGAAAATGAAGTATAATAAAAGAAAAGTGCCTCACCATGTGCAATGGTTCTCCTGTTCTTATTCGTGCATTTCGACGAGCAAGCTTGGATTCAAAAGGAGTCCTTGGCCTGACCTCTCGAATTTCCTCCCATTCCTCACGTGTAAGCATCCTAACTGTTCCTTGACCAGGAGGAGCATTCTTTATTTTGCGCTCAATCGTTTCTTGTGATTTCGAGTCATCATACTGCAATTACACAAAATAAACTCATGCAAATCACTAGATGGAATATAAAACTCTGAAACTATATAGCGAGAGAGAACAAATATCTTTTTCAGTTCACAATATATAAAAACTTGAATAGTGAGCAATTTTGAGGAATTTTCACCCTTTCTTTGTGTAAGCGTGCAAACCAAACAAAATCAACATGAAAATGACGTAGAGTATTGTTTAAAGATAGAATTCAAACATCTATACAGAAGTAACAATGTTTAATTGCAGTCTGATATTAGAATTCAATTAGTTTCTTTTCTCTAGGAACCACATTTAGTCTTGGGATAGAGGAAGGGCATTAGATTCTGCAAGTCATATCCCTGCTAGTGTTTAAACAAATTTATAGAAGTTTTAGGTCTTTAAGAGTCAATTATTGTGCACCACAATAGACTATCAAAACCCAAATCCTGTAGAAACAGAGTATGTCAGTTTTATCATGTATATAACACAAAAAAAAAAAAAAAAAAAATTGTAGCGAAGTAAAATTATATTAAAGTATCATCTATTAAGGGGGATCGAATGATGGACAGAAACATGAGTAATGAAGTCAAAGAGATGCATGCATGATTTAAGGCCAAGAAGGGTAATACCATCATGAGGAGCTTTGCCAAGAGGGCAGTACCAACAGCAGTGAGAATCATTGGCATAGTTGCTGTGTCAAGGAACGATTTTGATTCAGGAACCTCCACAAACAACGCATCCTTCTTATAATTCTTCTTCTTCCTCGTCTTCTCCACCTCTCTAATCCTTCTCTTCAAGGTTTCCGAGGGACCATCACGAGACATACTACGCAACCCTTTACAACACAGGAAAAGCGTCCCTCTAGCCCCATTCATGATGGGTTCAAAGATAAAGCTCTTAAGGTAATTTTAACAAACAATAGGTACGCAGCTAGTAGAGAAGACGCAAATGCCACACCTAGACCCAACTAGTGTATGGAAAATGGAAGAAATTTTACCAGCTGACCGATAGAATTGCCTTTCAATTAGAAACAGAGTTGATTTATATCACCGCAGCAGATCTGCGCTTGCAGGTGGCAGCGGAGCTTCCCGAAGGTCCGGAGGACAGTGTGAATGTTGAACTTCATATATCATAACCCAAAATAGGAAATTAAGGAAATAATAATGTTCCTTATTATTCTTATTGTACCATTTAAAATTTAATAAAAATTTAATTTTTTTCATATTTGATTGTATATAAAAATAATATTTACAACAAAATATAAATTTGAGTTAATTAAATAAATATATTATAATTATTTATTTGTGAATCATTTATATATTTACAAATGTTATAAATATTTATAAAATTATAATATTAAGTTTTATTTGATTTTAAATTGATAATATAATATAATTTATTTAAAAATAAATATAAGTAAGAAATATTAATAATAATAATAAATATACTCTTACCAAACTTGTAATTTTTTTATTTGAAGTATATATTTAATTAGGGATTAACTAATAACTTTGTATCTTTTCAATATTTTTAAAATCAATATAGATTAATTAATAAATTTTAACAATTTATTAACAATTGCATTTATATTATTTGTATATCTTAATCTTAAAGTTCAAAAATTATTCAATGATAAATGAGGTTAATTAATAAGTAGGAGATCAAACCAAGCTTAATTTTGAAAATTTTGAATTTTGTATATTAATTTTTTTTAATTTAAATTTTATTTTATTTTAAATCCAAGTCCAATATTAATAAATTTGAATTTAATTTATTTAATAAATTAATCAATATGATGGAGTTTTATCGATTTTTTATTGTGCTAAATATCAAATAACTCTAAAAAAAATTTTATTTTATAATTTAAAAAATTTTTAATTTAAAAATAATAAATTTATCTAAAAAAACTCATTTACTTTATAAATTTTAATTTTAAAATAATTATTTTAACATTAAATAATTTTAACTAAATAATTATATTTATGAATTATTTCATAAAATTATAATAAATTTAAAAAATAATTATTTTAATATTAAATAATTTTAATTAAATAAATATATTTATAAATTATCTCATAAAATTATAAATAAATTTAAAAATAATTATTTTAACCTAAAAAATTTTAATTAAATAAATATATATAAAAATTATCTTATGAAATAATAAATAAATAAAATTTTAAAATTTAATAAATTAAATAGATGTAAATGTAAATTTAATTTATTTATTAAATAAAATTAAAAAATAAATTCAAATTTAATTTATTTAAAAAATAAAATTATTAAAATAAAATTTTTTATTTAAATTAAATTTTGAATTATTCACAAGGAGTTTATTCATTTACAACGATAGATTTTATCATTTCTTTAGTTAAAGCTGTTGTTGGTAATGGAATCAAGCTGTACTGCCCTTTTTTCTAATCCAATATTACATTGGACAAACAAAAAATAAAATCATAGAAATGGGAAGTAGCCAATTAAATAGTATAATATATTTAGAGAGACAAATGCACTCAATAATTTTTAATAATTGAGATTTGAGAACCACTTTATCAACTTCCAACATTTATCTCCTTAATCATATCCACAACATCAATTTACCTATTCATAATAGACATTATTATTATCAATTTCATACGCTGTTGTAACAAAATGTGCTTTTATTTTCACTTTAAGAATTTTTCGCACTTCGGTCCGATAGAATAATGGGAAGGTAAATTATAGTGGCTCAACGATATGCAAGTAAAAAGTCGATGACTCAATACGCATAAAGAGCCTACCCACATAAATAAAAAATGCGGCTGCTGAAATTCAAAACCATAATCACTATATCAAACTATCACTTGGGTTAACAGTTAAGTCCATACAGACATCAATTTCATACACTGCATGTGTACAGTAACAATGTTGGTAAAGGAATGGATTAAATTATAATTAATATATATAAATTTAAATTTTATGATAAAAAATTAATATAATTTCTTTTCAATAATTTAAAAACAATTTAAATAATAATAAATTATTTATCTTTAAAATTAATTTATATATTAAAATTGAAATTTAACTGCATAGAAATATACAATTTTGATTTTTATATGATTTAGTTTTAAATTAAATTTAAAAAATTAAAATTATATTTTAAAAATTAAATTAAAATAAATATAAAAAGAATTGAATTAAAACGAATGATTTTAACCGAATTAAACTAATTAAATCAAATAATCAAATCGATATAATATCGATTTAATTCAAAACTCTAACCTGTAACCGAAATTCTAATAATTCAATTTTTTAAAAGTAATAAAAAAATAAAATATATAAAAATTGTGAAAAAAACCCCAAAAGCATACACACTCCAAAAGCATACACAGACACTAATTTTGCTCCCTCCCAACCCATTCTGTCTTTCTTTTCTTCTTCTATTTTTCATTTTATTTTTTATCTCTCTTCTTCTTCTTCTTCTTCTTCTTCTTCTTCTTCTTCCCATTTCACATAGATCAATTCGAACGTACATCACTCTGTATCAATCTCTACAAGCTTCCGTTTCTGTTGACACAAGCTTACAGGCTTCATTCTTCCATATTCTAACTTACAGAGGAGGCTGTGGGGTTAGTGAGGATGAGCGGTGGTGGGGTTAGGGCTTCAATCCCCAGCAACGTCAGGAAGATTATCCAAAACATAAAGGAGATCACGGGGAATCACAGTGAAGAAGAGATTTATGCAATGCTTAAGGATTGCTCTATGGATCCCAATGAAACCGCTCAGAAGCTTCTTCTTCAGGGTAACTTCTTTTTTCTTTAATTCTTGCTTCTTCTTTTTTTTCTTTTTTCTTTTTTTGTTATTAGCTTCTGTGTTTCCGATTTTGGTTTCATTTTATGATTCTTGGAGTACGTGTTTTCCATTTTTAATGATTTCTTTGTGATCCATGTTTGAACTTGTGGATTTGATTGTTTTGGATTTTGAATTTGCGCCATGGGAAGCGTGGATTTAATTGGGTTTCTTTTTCTTTACTGTGTTCGATGGTCTTCAGTTTTCTGCGCTTCTTTGTCTCTTATAATTGATTTGGTGGGGGGGTGGGGGAGGTGGGTTATACTAGATTTTGCAATGGGGCTTCTGTTTCTCATACTCATCAATTTAAGAAATGAAAGGTTTCTTCTCCGCTTTTACCTTTCATCTATTGGGTAGTTTTGATTTACGGACATCGATTTTTGAAGGTGGCCAAGAGTTAATGAAGAGAGTGAGGGAACTTATAAGCTAATAGCTTAACTCAAGAAATTGGGGTTGCTTCTCCGATTAATTTCACTCTAATGCGTGCTGTTTAAAAGAAAAACGTTCATGAATTTATATTTTTGAAGTTCACGTGAATTGCTTGTGAGCGCTATGTTTGGATGCTCATAAGCCAAGTATAAAGATAAAAGAAATAGTAATTGAGTTTGTTTCTATGTTATCTTTTTACTTGATTTTCAATTTCCAAATATAACAGACATGTATCTGGTTTCACAGATCCATTTCATGAAGTAAAAAAGAAACGTGACAGGAGAAAAGAGGCAAGATATACTTTTTTCGTGCTGTGTTTTTGTGATGGAAGGTTAAATTGCATTTCATAATTTCCCAGTTTGTTTATCTGCAAGAATGATGATAATGTTGACCATGCAATTGTACTTAGATTTGTTTTCTATACTATGATGATGGCCTAGTTGTCAAATCAAGAATTGAAATCTTCATTTTGTGAATCGAAAATTGAATCAAATTGTAAGATCAATAAAAATACTAAAATACTCAAAAATTAATTAAAAATAATAGATGTCCCAAAATAAGTAAGAAATCATATTGACATTTTTTTTTATAAATATATAATTATCATTAATCTAATTGAAAATGTCATGATAATAGAATAAGATTCTTATTATGTTATATAGTTTTATGCTATAAAGTATAAACTATGAACTCTTGAATTGTAGATGATGATTATCATCATGCATGGTACAAAATGATTTGATCAAATAATTGAATAATAAAAAATGATAGCATGTTGCATTAAAAGGTTGAAATATATTAAAATAAAATGTTATAACTTGGACAACTACAACTAGAGAATTAAATTAACAGAAAAAAAAAGATGGAGAGGGGAATAATGGGTGGTGGAAGAAAAATAGCTAAGGAAAGATTATATGTGCATTAGCAAAAATGAATGAAATCTTAAAATTTGAAAGTATAAGGTCTGACGACACTTCAAAAATTAATTAATTGAATAGGGTAAAGACTTGGCTTAATCATATTGATTCACCTGACTATTATTTTTCGATTTAGTCACAATTCTGCTACCTTTGCGATTTATCTTGTAGATTCAAATTGCTAAAATGTAGAATCTAATGAAGAACCATAAGATTTGAATCGAGAATCGTATGATTCAGGTGCATTTAAAATTCATCTTATAGATGCAAACCGATATGATGGGAAAATGATTTGAATCATAAGATTCTAACAGTAGTGGATGTGTGGGATGCTGTTAGTTTGACTATGCATGCTTGTAACTTTGACTTGGCATTTTAATATCTATAAAATGTTTATTCAATTCAGTATCATTGTACATGGATTATAGAGATTCTGGTGAACATTGTATCGCTTAAATTTGATGTTTAAATGCTGTGCAATGTCTACAACCTTGGAGATGGAAGGGTACATGGTTATTCAAATTCTAACATTTCAGAATAGATGATCTCGGCAGTTAATGGACAAATAGGATAAGTAGATATATAAGGTGCTATAGATTAATCATGAAGGGATAAAATAAAGATATACAGATCTGGTGGCCTAGGTTTGAGCTTTGGAATGAGGTGGAGCCAAGATAGTGTACATATTTCATTTAATCAAGCAATATCTTATGATTTCATTGGGTATTCACACACCAGTGCATGTATAATAAAAATAATACTAGCTATTCGCTATTTTTCTGTTTTAGATCACATTTGGTTTCAAATATCATTATTTATTACTTTATTTTAAAATGTTGCAGAATGTGGACAACAGAGAGTTAGGAGATGCTCGTTGGAAACCTGGAACTCAGGGAAGGGGGAGTAGGGGTGGGCGGATGCACTATTCAGCTAGTTATTCATCACATGGTAATACTACTTTTAAGACATCTTGTTGAGAGCTAGCATTGGTGGATTACTCCTGTTTTAACACATGATTATCCTGCTGCATTACCTTTGTTCATTTGTTGGCTGTATCTAGTATATACAACTCATTAAGTTACTGGTTAGTTAGTAAATGCCACTTACTGATTTTTTCTGCCAAACTGCTGTTCCTCTGACTAATTTGGGACTCTGGGTTCATGTTTTAACGGATACCATTTATGCTATGCAATAATGTTCAATTGTATGTTACTATATAACAGATCTATTTTTAAGCTGATTTTTTACTGCAAGATTGGTTCAGATGCTGGTGGTGGCAGGAATTCTGGCTCTGCAAGGGAAAGTGTAACCAACCAAGCTGCAGAGAAGGTAGATGGCACTTCTTTGCCAGCCCCTCAAGAGAAAAGTAAGGAAACAAGTCTCTCAGCAAGGTGACCATGAATTACGAATCCGTCCTTCTATAATTGGTTTGACAGGATATTATGGTTACATAATAATTGCTTTCTCTAATTATGGCTTACAGCTCTGCTGCCGTTGTGGCCAACGGTGCCACTGGTGAACCTTCTGCAAGCAACAGTGAAATGCATGCTTCCGACTTATCTTCAGGAAGTGGCATAAATCAAAATGAATCGACTTCATCTGTAAATGCGGCGAGTAAGTTTGGAAGTACAATGTCCCCTACTGATGCTGACCAAACCCTCACCATTGCATTTGGAACTGGGGATGCGCATGGTGAGCCCATTCCAAGCTCTAGTAACTCCTCATTATCTGTGACTCTGCTATCTTCATCGACTGCCTGTTTCTCATCATTAGATCCAGTTCTTGTTCCATCTGATGATTCACGGCTTCCTGGTTTGGTGGGTACCATTAAACGTGAAGTGGGAAGCCATAGAGTTGTTGTGGAATCAAATGCAGTTATTCCTGCTCAGAAATCAGGTAATGACTTGTCTGATCTCTGTTCAGGTTAACTTGTATTGTTTATCTTCAGTTGTAACTCATAGCTTGACATTGGGCCACAGCTTCTGAGATTGCTACTCCTTTCCTGCAAGGGAAGATTCCGAGTAAATCCCAGGTTGGAAAGGGTCAGCTCAGCGAGTCTTCCCAAACCTCATCTGCATCAATTCATGGTGGCTCTTCTGGTAGTCGGCCTTCCTCTAACTACAATAGCAGGTCACAGCAAGTGATTGGCCCACAAAAAGGTATGCCCTTTCCATCATGTTGCTGTCATTGGGCTTGTTTGCCATATCTGTTTGCAGTTGCTATTGAGAAAAACAATCTTGAATTATTTAAGGTAGCTCCTACATAATTTGGTCATAAAACTTCAAAATAGCCAAAAAGCTGTTTCAAGTTACTTTTTACAACATAGAGAAGTTTTGTGGAGTTAATGTACAAGATTCATGTGAAGCATGAGACAATGTTTGATCCTGAAATGTTACCCATTATATGTCCTGTGTTTCAGCTTGTCTGTAGTCATGCTGTTGAATTTGTGGACTTTTAGTAGTTGTTTTGACTTTTATGGTGATTTATGAAAGGAAACAACCGAAAACTGGATAAATTCATTTCACAAATTGAGTTTAATCTTTTCTATACTGTTCCTCATTCCCTGCTTAATTTTATTTGTCTGTTTTATTACTAGTGTGGACATATGCACACGCTTAACCATGCATATACATCTCGTTAATATGTAAAGGTTGAGTTGGATTGAAGTTTGGTAGGAGTTTTCAATAGGCTTGCTTGTTGGAGATGTGCGTTTGCAAATTGCTTATTCTTTGTAATTGAGCAAGGAACTTTCTGTGGTTTAATATATTTGGTGCATAATTTGCTTTTGTGGACAATAATTTCTGTATGAAAAGATAACTTATTTTCTGCTGTTTGGTTGCAATAATGAAAATATGTCGGAAATTATTTATGGCTTTTGAGTTACATTAGAAATTGTTTTCTTTCAGTAAATACGATCTTGAAAGTATTGGACCTGTAAGAAATATGAGAGAATATTACACAAAAAAGGATGAGTTTTGGTTGTCTTTGGTGAGTGCTAGCAGTGGTTATATAGAGGCAATTGCTTGGTGGTAAATGGACTAGTGGGTAACATCTTGATCGTTTGCCTATGAATTCTTTTCCATTTTTATGAGTTTGCAGTAGTCTGGACTTCCCATTTTGAAAAATGTCCTCTCATTTTAAAAGTAAGAAGTTAATTTCCTTGAGAATGGCTTAGTTTTCTCTATAGACGAAAATACAGAAAATGTTTCTGGGATATTATCTTCTGGGAAACAAATGTTGCCTTTGATACGTCATACATACATGTGACACGTTTTACATTGGGGGAATGGGAACAAATTTTTTTTCTAGATACTCGATGCTTGCCATCTTTTTGTTCAGTATTTGTTGGAAATTGTATGATTACTTGCTTGGGTTTTAATTGATGATCCACTGTCTTCAACAGTTGGACCAACTAAGGAGTGGAAACCAAAGCCAGCAAACCCTAATGTGCTTCATGGGTCTGGAGCTGGTTCATCAGATGTTCCTAATATTCCAATTGAACTCAATATCCAATCACAGCCTCTTTCAGATGTCCTTGATTCAAAAGAGGCTGCCTCTAAACTGCAGAAGAAGCTGGAGGAGTTGCTCCTGCCACAGCGTCAACATGTTATTATTCCAAACCATATTCATGTCCCTAAATCTGAAAGAACAAAATTGAGCTTTGGAAGTTTTGATGCAAGTTTTGGATTAGTGGCAAGCCATGTTAGTGGTCCAGAGAGTGATAAGAGCTCTACGCCTTTGTCTGAAACTTCTCAGGTTATTGAAGAAGCTGTGGAGGAACAGGCTGTGAGGTATGTATATGAGTGGTGTTAGTTGGGTTTATATGTAAAATTGAGTATTATAGTCTGCCAGAGTCATCTCTATTATCCTTTTTGTTTTGGTATTCATATCAAATATGCATGTAAAAATAGTTTATTGCAGATTATAGATCTCCCTAATCTTCTTTTTTATAAAAGAGAGGACAATAGTGGAAATGAAAACGTATATAGATGGAGATAGTGAGAGAGATGTGATAATAACCTTATAGGTAGAAAGAATATAAATAATTAACTTACTGTCGTAATGATAGGAAATAAAACCCTTAGAGGCTTGCTGAATAAGTCAGTTTCTTTTATATTTACATATGGAAATTGGACAAAAGATTCTAATGAAGGTATTGTAAGAGAAGTTTTTAGTAATTGTATGCAAAGGAATAGAGTCTTAATATGAATGATAGGCCTTAATGAATGGAGAGGCATTCGTAACTGAAAGGATGTATTGCTTAGTGCTTGCGCTAAGGAAATAGAGTACAACTTCAATGGGATCTACAGCTGCAGGTAAGGGAACTAGCTAAGAAGAGAAGTAAGGAAACTCGCTGGCGGAGAACTATCACAACCATTGCTTGGATGGGTTTACCCTAGGCTTAGAGCTTCCACTGCAAAGAAGCTTAACCTAATGAATGAAGTGTAGATTAAGCGAACTGTAACTAGCCTAGCTTGTCTTTGCCAACTTTCAATTTGCCTGATGATGGATTGCCTAATAAAGGGGTCACGATTTAGACTGGATGGATGTACTTGCTTGAAGGAATAGGAGTGAGCATAACAGAAGGGAGTTCTTCCTCAGGAGCTCAGTGGTAGAGTGGTGTAGATAGAAAGAGTATATTAATAAACTAACTGTCATGTTTAAGTGGCGCTTTGATTTTGATTGTTTGCTTAGTGATGGCTTTAGTAATCATAAGTATCAATAGATAGTTTGTTTGCAAGGTCAATTTTTTCTGAATATGAGTATGCTGCATACTATTTAAGATGTAATATTTTTTTGGATTCAGCAATGAAAATGCATTAGTGACTGCCAAGGATGGAGCTTATCCTGATCATCCACAGTCACCTTCACATGCACCTGAAAATTTAACTGGTGATGGTGATGTCTCATCCGCTGAAGTACCAGAAAGTAATGATTCCAAGCCAGAGACTGCTTTGCTCGCTGGGGCCCAGCAATACTCAGTGGTACACACTTCTCCAACCTACAATTTTGGTTTTGTGCCTCCAACACTGAGTAGTCAGGTTGCACCATTTGAAAACTCTGAATCTCAAGAACGTGATGTTCCTCATCTTCCTAGCTTTGTAGTGAGTCTTTCCAATCAAATTATGTCCCTCTTGTTATCTGCTGATTCACTTAAATTGTGTTACATTAAGTTTTTATTATTAACAGTATTTAGTTAACGTGTGGTAAGCGATATATAAATATATGTACAACTTTGCTTATCATGTTTATCGTGCTAAAGTATTTATTTTGTGATCCCAAACAGTTATGCTATAATAACGTGATCACTGTTATATACATTAGCTTTTACGGTAACTTCCTGAAAATTTTTACCATTTCTGTTTTTGATCTTAAAACTTATTACTTGTGTTTATTTGATGGTTTCTCTATATAGGTTCAACAACCATTTGATGCTGCGAGTTATTACGCCCAATTTTATCGTTTGGGTGCTGATAGTGATGGACGTGTTTCTCCCTTTCCTTCAGCTGCAGTTGCTGCTAAATACAATGGGAATGTTGCAGTTTTGCCTCCACATACTTCTCAGTCTCCCCAAGAGGTTTCAATACATAAGCTTTCTCTTAGTTATCCAATTATCAAAGTGCAGTACATTTGTTGATGAATTTCTTGGTCCTAAACCTTTTCTTTGACAAAGAAAGCATCTCTTCATTGACCAGCTTTTAATGCTTCCTTGTATGCTTTTAGTGCTTCATGATTAGTATATCTATCTGCAATTTTTTTTTCAATGATTTTTGCGATGCAAATATTAGGCAGCCACTGGAATTTTTAAGAATATCTCAGGATTAATACAAATAAGATGCAGTTACTGTAGTTATTTTAACATCTGTTCATAGTAGTCTCCTTGGGGTTTGCTTTAAACCTGTATTCTGGATGTATGTTAGATTTCAACATAGTAGTAAAATCGAGAATTTAAATCCTCATTTTTTTAAATTGGAAATCTAGATCAAAGCGAATTCTAAGACTTGGTATAACTTCAGAAAAATCAGTTGTACATTTGTAGATATATTTCTCATTAATTTATCCAAAGGTATTAACATTCAATTGGAAATAATGTTGTTAACTTTTAATTCCAAATCATATACTGAACATAAAATCAAAGTGAATCTAATGAGTAATGACTTTGTTGCAACCAATCTCGAAGTGCCAAACTATCAAGTTAAAATTTTACAACAAAAATAACCAAAATATCTTGGGCCACATGCCCCTTTTTTTCCATTAATTTGTTGTCCTTCTCTTTGGCTTTCTGTCTTTTCCGCCTTTTTTTAGTTCGGCCTTTTCCTTTCTTGTGAATCGATGTGTCTTCAATTCCTAATGATTCTCAAGATTCATATTCGATTTATTCAATTTATTCAATTCTTGTCTGATTCTTGCTACTTACCATTCACCTATTGGATTCATACGAATCATATGACTCTAATAGCACTTGCTCTCAACTTTTGGGCTGGTGCTATTTAGAGATTTTTTTTTCTTCTGTACAACTTCAGCATTTTGTTTGGAAGATAGGTTTATTATAAGAGGAGTCTTATAATACACGTCAATAAGTTATTCTGGACTTTCAATGAATAGCTTTTTACATTTTTTATGTCTTATGGTATGATAATCTTAAATGTCATGCTTTTGTTTCATTAATGTGCATTTCAATAATTGAACGGCCTAGCATACTTGATTTTTCCTTTGTTGGAATCATATTTATCTAGTACAAAATGTTATATTCTTGGCATTGTATCCAAAGGCATATTGCTGTTCCAGTGATTCTTTGCTGTCTTATAATATGATTTTTGTTTTTGGGAAAGACCTAAAAATGTTCCTAGAACCAAAGCTATTCAAAGCCAATGATCCATCTGGTTATTTAGTGCCCCCTTCTATTTAATTCTGTAGCTTGCATATAGCTGACAACTGGTCACAAACTTGCAACTTTTTTAGCCTTTTAATTTATTTGATGAAAGGAATATTGCCAAACAATCATTGCCATTGCCTAGTAATTCAGTGATTAGTGCCTCAGTGTACAAATTTCTGATGTACCTAGAAGGGAACCCTGACATATGGTAAAAATTTACATTTTTTGTCATCAGTTCTCCAAATCGATTTGTACGATTTCTGATTTTTTCAATCTTTACACTTTAGTCTTTTTGTTAAAATATTATATGCCTTGGTCAGTGAAATGAAATGAAGCAGCTTTCCATTTCCTAAAAACTTTGTAAAATATATGAATTTAGGATTTAAGTAGTTTCAAATGCATAGGGACTAAATGTTTCATAGGACTAAAGTGCAAGGAATTTAAAAAGTGAAAGGCCATATAACTTAATTTGAGAACATCAGGGACTCATCATCAACATTGCCTGAACTCTGGGAGTTTTCTCCTATGAATTATGGAAAAACTTATTTGAGAATATCCATGATAACAAAGCATTTTTAGGCACTACACATGTCCATAAATATGATAATTATAAGCAGAATGAAAGAGCATGTCCAGAGCGTCGAGAGCAATTTTAGGGACTTTTGTAAACACCACTGTTGCCAGCCTGCCCCACCTAAAAACTAGCTGTGATCTTTACAACATTAGTCAACAAAATTGTGGCGTTTCTTTATAAGATTAATGCCCGACTCAAACACATCAGTAGTTAAAAATTAAATCAGATTTATGTAGTACTCATGCTATTTTTCAGTCTTAGTTGGTAGTTTGGTATTATATTTTTTTGCTAGTCCAGAGGAAGATGGAGTTCATGAATTCCTAGTAATTTCCTGGATAATTCATTTATTATAAAAGAATATAAGCTCTAAGGTAGCTTTATGGGCAACTAATGTTCTGGAAACTTCATTGTGCCAAGACAAGTTTGATTTTTCAAAACATTTCAATTTTTTTGGAAGGTGGGGGTTTGGGGCAGATGGGGGGATTGGGCACTGTTAATACATTGTACTGTCTATAGATGTTTCTGAACTGTAATTCCTAATACATGCCCATTTGCAGGGTGGGAATTCATTAGTTCTGTCAACAGCAGGTCCAACTCCACAGACGACTCAAGCTGCTGGACTTGTGCAAAGTTCCATGGCTGTGACTCAGCAACCACTCCCTGTCTTCCGTCCGCCGACAGGGTTGCACATGCCTCACTACCCCCCTAACTACATCCCTTATGGTCACTACTTTTCTCCATTCTATGTTCCATCTCCAGGCATTCACCAATTTTTAAGTAATGGTGCATTTACCCAGCAACCTCAAGCTGGAAGCTTATATCCTGCTCCACCAGCTGCAGCTGCCATGGGGATCAAATATTCACTTCCACAATACAAACAAGGAACTAATACAGGAAATTCAACTCATATTGGAGTGGCAAGTGGCTATGGGTCATATGGCTCCTCTCAAGCTGGTTATAGTCCCAGTTCTGCAGCAACAGGAGGAAACTCTACTACAAATGAAGATCTTGGTGCATCCCAATTCAAAGAGAGTAATGTTTACATCACCGGGCAGCAGGTAGTATTTCTAATGATTCTTTGTCTATTTCATCATAGTTAATTGGAATGTGAAGGCAATAATTAGCAAGCATTAATTTCTTGTATTTTTTTCTTGAAATCTAATTAATTTTTAATATTCTGCTATTTAAATTGTTTCTATGGTTTGCCTTTCAGAAAAAAGAAATATTACAGTTTTCTTGATTTGTTCACAGAACTTCATGGATTTATTTTGGTGAAGAAGAAAATAGATGTATAACTTGTAAGTTGGTAATATGAGCAGGGTGGTGGCAGTAGAGGTCGTGTGGTGTGTCATGTTAAATGTGATATACTATCATTGGTGGATATTGGTGATAATGTGAAATAATGAGACAAATGGTTTTGTAATTGGTATTATGGTTAGGATTTTGCTCTCATACTGTTGCCAGTGGCATTGCTGATGGCCATGGGGCACTGGAGGCGAATGGTGATTGTGATGATGTCTGTGGTACAGTGATTTTGGTGATTAATATCCTGTCATATGCCAAATAAGCTCTTCTCAATCAATGAAATGCTTCTGTATGATTGCTGTAGAGACTTAGATTTTTTTTTTTTAACTATTTTGTTTGTAACTACTTCAATAACTATTTACTTCTTGTTCAGCTCATCAGTTAGTCAGATCACAGATTCTATTTATTTGTTAGTGCTGGTCATGTGAATAATTGAGGTAGTAGAATACGCACTGGGTTGTTGGACCAACACAACATAATGATTACCTCATAAAATCTGTTCTTTTGTTTCACTGCTACAAACTGACATTTCTTGTTGATGATGTTTTATTTTGCAGAGTGAGGGTTCAGCTGTCTGGATCACTGCTCCTGGCCGAGATATATCTAGCTTGCCGGCAAGTTCCTTCTACAGCCTTCCTCCTCAAGGTCAGCATGTGACTTTTACCCCAGCACAGACTGGTCATGGCACCTTTGCCAGCATCTATCAACCTGCACAAGCTTTAACGGCAGCAGCTGTTCATCCACTTCTTCAACAGTCTCAAGCCATGGCTGGAGCCGTTGATATGGTGGGACCTGCAGCCAGTGTATACCAGCAGCCTCAGCATCAACAAATCAACTGGCCTAGTAACTACTGAAAAAGGGTATGATATATCCTTTTGTACACCAAGAAAAAAGTCCATTCTCTGGATAAATTTTGGGACTCCAACAAGTTTGGATAGAGAGGAACAGAATGAAGATACAACATTGGCTGGATCAGAGAGCAAATCTAGGAAAGGAGTCTGGAGAAAAATTGGCCGTGGGTATCTTCTACTTGCTTTGGGTTGAGGGCATAAGAAGTGCATTCGTCTGTAACAGATATTGACCATTTTAAGTTAGTCGAGGTAGGTATGTGCAGTTTTCTGTTTCTTCTGCCGTATGATGTTATGTTCGTTTGGTAGTCTCAATTGTTCTCTTTTTTCTTTTTTAAAAAAAAAAAAAAGGAAGTCGTTGAACTTAGGATTTCTATTGTTGAGTGGTGAGAATCTTTTCAAGTTCGTTTTTGAATTGAGGTTCTCTAGGGTTCTGGAAGGAAGGTAAGATATAGGTTGGTGGCGAAATTTTTGCAATTCCTTTTATCGTCTCTCCGCTACCTGTAAAGTGAATTTTGATAGCAAGAAAAGGGATGTACCCAATTGTTGTAATTGGTATAAGCAAAAGGTGAACATTTCAATTGTTTAAGCTGACTGATATTGTCATAAATGCTTGGTAAATAAT